>MWMN01000151.1:12857-39565 GCA_002968875.1 Cordyceps cicadae | reverse complement strand
GGGGGGGGGGGGTAGGGTAGGAGGGGGTAGGAGGTAGGAGGGGTAGGAGACGAGGAGGGGGGGGAGGGGGCGAAAGGCTTACAATGGGGTCGCAGGAAAAGAAGCAGCCGCCAATGCCCAAGCCGCCAGCAGGCGAGAATGTCCTCGAAGGGTTGAACTTGGGCACCATCAGGCGGCAGCGGGGATCGACGGGGAAGCCGATCGGCGTGCCGCTCCAGAAGCCGACGCCGACGACGAGGATCCGGGTGCTGAGGACCTTGTCGAGGACCTCCTGCTTGGACCGGAGGCCGTTGGAGCGGGCTATGAACTCGACCGGATCGGGGAGGTAGGACGCGTTCGGCCGCTGCGTGGCAATGTACCGCTCGACCGAGGCCCTGTTGACCTTGTCGTCAAAGACCATGGGCAGTCGGATGTGGCGGCTGGACAGCTTGGTGCTGAGCTGAGAAGGGCACTCGACGTCTGCCCTCAGTACGTGTGTGATGGCCTCGACTAGTCGCGCCTGGGGGATGGTGAATCCATCATACTCTACCAAGAGACCTATGAGGAGAGAGAAGGGGGGAGTCAGTGTTGTCGTTGATCTTCCATGAAGAGGATAAGACGTGAAGAGGGGAGAGGGACAGAAAGACGTAACGAGGGTAGAGGGACAGAAAGACGCAACGAGGGTAGAGGGACAGAAAGACGTAAAGAGGTTGAGGGACAAAAGACATACTGCATCCGATGGGTGTCACCAGTTCCACGCCATCAATTTTGGCCTTGTTTATTGCCTCGGTGAGTGCCTGCACTCGGCAGCGGACTTGTAGCTGCAGCGACTGCAGACACTCGACAAGAATGTATGATTCGCCAGCCTGGCGGATGGTAACGTCGTTGTACGTAGCGAGCACAGCAGTTGACGCCATACCTTGTGCCAAGTGTTCGGTCGGTCGAAGCTCGAGGGCCACCGGCGCCACAGCCTCGGCAACTCCTTCTCCCGAGGCGAGTTTGGCGACTGCCGCGATGTACTCGTCCTGCTTCCGGCGCAGGGTCATTGCGAAGTCGATCGTGACCGGGACGAAGCGGAAGCGGTCGCCGGGCCGCAGCTGGCCGATCTTGTAGAGCTCCGCGCGGGGGATGACGTGCGAGGAGACGAAGCCGCCGAGTGACGGCGCGTCGGCGGGGAAGATGACGACCGAGTCTCCGGTCCAGTTGAGGGCGCCGAGGGAGTAGGGGTAGTCGAGGTAGTTGCTCGGGTGGGAGCCGCCCTGGCCGCCGGTGTGCCGGGCCCACTGCGGGCTGGGGCCGTCGATCCGGACGCCGATGCGGGACGCCTGGTGGGAGACGGTCCACTCGGCCGTGTAGATGGCCTCGACGCCGGCGGGCGTCATGATGTCGGGCGAGTCGTGCGGGCCGGACAGGCAGCCGACGGTCGCGAGGTCCAGCACGGGCACCAGCGCGGCGGGGAGCTGAAAGGGGACCAAGGGATCGGCGGCCGCCGTCTCGGAGATGTCGAGCAGGTCGCCGGCCTGCAGCGCCCGGCCCTGGTGGCCGCCAACCTCGACGACGGGGCTCGTCGACTTGGACCCGAGGTACGGCGGGATGCCGGGGAAGCCGCCGCGGATGGCGAGGTAGGTGCGGCACCCGCGGGAGACGGCGCCGACGGCGAGGCGGGAGCCGGCGGGCGCCTCGAAGCGGGCGTACATGGGCACGGGCGGCCCGTCGTCGTCGAGCCGGGCGTCGACGACGGTGCTGCCGGCGAGGGCGAGGACGGCGCGCGCGTGGAAGAGGATGGTCGGCCCGGCGAGGGTGATCTCGAGGAGCTCGGCGCCGGGCTCGTTGCCGACGACGCAGTTGGCGAGGCGGGCGTGCAGGCCGTCGACGGGCCCGCCCTCGGGGATGCCAAACCCGACGCCGACGCGGCCCGGGTAGTCCTGGACGGTGGTGGTGCCGCCGGCGCCGGGGGCGAGGATCTCGAGCGCGCAGGGCGTGTAGCGGAAGGCGTCGAGGGAGGCGGTGGTGGTGCGGGCGTCGCGGAACCAGTCGGTGGCGAGGACGCGGCGGACGTAGTCGGTGTTGGTGACGACGCCCTGGAGCTTGGTGTCGGCGAGGGCGCGGCGCAGGCGGGCGACGGCGGCGGGCCGGTCGGCGGCGTGCACCATGATCTTGGCGAGGAGCGGGTCGAAGGAGAGGGAGACGGTGGTGCCGGTCTGGACCCAGGTGTCGACGCGGACGTCGGGGGCGGCGACGGCGGCGGCGGGCTCGCCGAAGGAGACGAGCTGCAGCTGGCCGGGGCTGGGCATGTGGTTCTTGGACGGGTTCTCGGCGTAGAGGCGGGCCTCGATGGCGGCGCCGGCGGGTTCCAGGCGCTGCAGGGCCTCGACGTCGACGAGCGGCTGCTGGTCCTGCTCCTGCTCCGGCTGCTGCTGCTGTTGCTCGTCGGCGAGCTGCAGCATGAGGGCGACGAGGTCGATGCCGAAGCGGAGCTCGGTGATGCCGTGCTCGACCTGCAGCCGGGTGTTCATCTCGAGGAAGAAGAAGTCGGCCGAGGCGTCGTCGACGAGGTACTCGATGGTGCCGGCGGAGCGGTAGCGGACGTGGCGGGCGAGGAGCGCGGAGACGGCGAGGAGGCGGCGACGGAGGGCGGGGCGGGCCTCGACAAAGGGGCTCGGCGACTCCTCGATGACCTTTTGGTGGCGGCGCTGGATGGAGCACTCGCGCTCGCCGAGGACGGCGCAGCCGCCGCGGCCGTCGCCAAAGACTTGCACCTCGATGTGCCGCGAGACGGGGTAGTAGCGCTCGAGGAAGACGCCCGGGTTGGAGAAGAGGGCCTGGCCGCGGCTGACGACGCTGTGGAAGGAGGAGCGGACTTGGTTTTCATCGTTGCATATCTGGAGGCCCTGTTTTGTGTGTGTGTGTGTAAGCTGACAAGTCTTGGCCGGGTTGACTCTCCGGGGGGGGGGGGGGGGGGAAGGGTGGTTGCTTACCATTCCGCCACCGCCTGCTGTAGCCTTGAGTATAACCTAAAGAACAAGAGAAACCAAGTTAGTACCGCTCAACATTTGCGCTTCCCCCCCCCTCATCGCTCTCAGCAACGTACCGGATATCCTATCCTGGCCGCCTCCGCCACGGCCTCGTCCTCGGACGCGAGGATGCCAGACCCGGGACATATCGGGACGCCGACCTCGGCCGCCAACCGCCTCGCGCGGTCCTTGATGCCAAAGGTGTCGATGTGGTGCGGCTCGGGCCCGACGAACACGGCGCCCGCGGCCTCGACGGCGGCGGCGAAGGCGGCGTTCTCGGAGAGGAAGCCGTAGCCGGGGATGACGAGGTGGACGGCGTGCTCGCGGACGACGGCGAGCATCTCGGCGGGGTCGCTGTAGGAGGCGACGGGGACGGCGAGGTCGGCGTCGGCGACGTGCGGGCTGGCGGCGTCGCTGGGCACGTAGACGGCGATGACGCGGTAGCCGAGGCGGCGGGCGGTCTTGAGGATGCGGTAGGCGATCTCGCCGCGGTTGGCGATGAGGAGGCGACGCCTCTGTGAGGGCAGGGCCATGATGGGGAGAGAGAGAGAGAGGATGGGGGGGGGGGGGCTGGGAGTGAGTATGGGTGTGTGTGTGCTTGTGGTTTGTGAGTGAGTGTGTGTATCTGTATGCCCGTGTCTTTGTATTTGTGCCTGTGCCTGTATACCTGTGTCTATATACCTGTGTCTGTATATGTAATGTTGGTGGTTGAGATGGGAGGCCTAGTATGAAGAATGGCAAATGTCTGGTGAAAAAGGAGAGTCTACGGGTTTCGCTGTGAATGAGTTTAAAAGAGGAATCGGGCTGCCAAGTGTACAATTTTGGAGGAATAATGATTAAATACAGAATATCCCATCAACTATACTGATGATTTTAGCTTGTCGAGCTGGACGATTGACAGCTCATCGTGGCAAATGCGGGAGAGGAGGAGGACGCTATCGGCCGATTTACTTGCCGCTCCCGAAAAGGGATGTTCCACGACCGAGATGGCGGGGGAAAGGGGTAATGACGGAATCCTATTTTTTTTTTTTATTTTTTTTCCCCCTCATCTTGTGATTATAGTTCATGTTTGCCAGGCCATGGCGGATAGAGCTGGGAATCGAACAGGGAAAGCCGGCGTCCGGCACTGCTTCTCAGCTTCGCACCCGGCAGATGGGCCCGGAGCGGCTGCGGGGATGAGAGGAAGTGAGGGGTAGTTGGATGCGAGATTACATTGCAGAATTCGACTTGTCAGTTGTCGCATGCGTTTCATTTTGACAAGACAAGGCCAGCAGAGCAAGACGGAAGAGGACAACTTGGGATTGCTGCAAGAATGAATAGGTTGAAGTCGGGAGCCTGGCCTTCCAAATCTGGACTCTTCTACGAGCTAGCATCTCAACCATCTCAACTGCCAAGATAGTGTCTGGATTGGATACGACTATATTAGATGGTCGGCTTAATTAAGAGGGCCCGATGCTGGAATGTAAATCCCCAGAGTCACGCGCCAGGATTTCCCCCAAGTCCCCTTCCCTTGAGACTAGCTGACGCCAGAGCGTGTGATTGTCGTCCAGCTATCCACGTTGAGGCATAGCGTCTCGGTGGCTTGATCAAAGGGCGTTTTATTGCAAGACGATTTCCCCTCTTTTTCGTCCTGTCTCTTGTGCACTTTATCGTGGCTTGCTTGCATATGCATATGATATGCAGCAGAGCAGTCGGCAGTAGGAAGCTGGCTAGCTCCTACGCCACCAACAAGTCAGCTTTGACACCAGACAACAAACAAGAGACAGAATTAGAATACTTGATCAAATCATTCACAGAGAAAGAGCGGGACGGCTGGTAGCAATGCTCCCGTTTGTGCGTCTCGGCATTCCCTTGCTTTTCTATTCCTGCCTTGACCTTGACGCAAGAGATGCCAGGTGACTGACGCCTTCTCTGCCGCTCAACAGCTGTGCAGGATTCAGGATTCAGGAGTGGAAGGATGGCTAAATTGAACAGCCCTTGACCATAGTCGGACGGACTAATCGAAGGCTGGACTATGGATGCGCCACCACCGACTACCAGCTTATCCATCCATCTGTGGCAGCTCGCCGTCGGTTTCTATGCATCCAGGTAACCAGCGCGACCGACTTGTATGCTACTTGTCCAACTAAACAGACGTCTTGGAGCATCTCGCCAATTTATTACCGTCAGCATCTGTCTTCATTTCCTACTTGCAATACCTTGAGCCTTTCACCTTTCACATCATCAATTAAGCGAGCCCTTTCATCATCGCACCACCATGTCAGACAACATGGCAAATGCTCCCTGGAGGCCAATCGCCGAGGTTTGTTCCCTTTACTGAGAGGCGACAATCTCTATTCCCGAATTGTCTATTTTCTTCTTCTTCTTCTTCTCCCTTTTTTTTTTTTTGGCCTTGTCTCTAACCCATTCGCAGCACCATCAGGCATCCCGCAACGCCGCCATCCCAACCAAATGGCTGCTCCCCTCCGCGCAGGTCCAGGAGCTGCAACAGGCGGCCAACCCCCGAGTCGTAGATGCCGCGCTGCCGGCCTTGACCCCGGAAGAGGTCGAGATCACCTCCCTGGACGCGACCGAGCTCGCCGCCCGCATCCGCCGGCGCAGCCTGACCTGCGTCGCCGTCGCCGAGGCCTTTTGCCACCGCGCCGCCATCGCCCAGCAGCTGACCAACTGCCTGACCGAGGTCTTCTTCGACGAGGCGCTCCCGCGCGCCCGCGAGCTCGACGCCATCCTCGACCGCCCCGGCGGCGACGGCCAGCCGGTCGGCCCGCTGCACGGCGTGCCCGTCTCGGTCAAGGACCACTACGACGTGCGCGGGCACCGGACCACGGCCGGCTACATCGCCTACGCCTCGGAGGCGACGACGGGGGCGGAGCGGGACGCGCACGTCGTGGACATTTTGCGGCGCGCGGGCGCGGTGCTCTACGCCAAGACCAACAACCCGCAGTGCATGATGGTGCTGGAGACGGTGAGCAACGTCTACGGGCGCACGCGGAACCCGTGGAACCTGCGGCTGGGCGCGGGGGGCTCGAGCGGCGGGGAGGCGGCGCTGGTGGCGCAGCGCGGGTCGCCGCTGGGCCTGGGGTCGGACATTGGCGGCTCGATCCGGGTGCCGGCCGCGTTCAACGGCGTGTACGGCTTCAAGCCTTCGGGCAGGCGGGTGCCGACGAGCGGCTGGGTGTGCACCAACGCGGGCGCGGAGGACATCACGGCGGTGGCGGGGCCGATTGGCTGGAGCGTGCGGGACCTGGACCTCTTCATGCGGGTGGCGGCGGACGCGAGGCCGTGGCTGCGCGAGCCGCTGCTGCGGATGCCGTGGCGGTCGCGGCTGGAGAGCGGCGGTGGTGAGGGTGAGGAGGGGAGGAGGAGGAGGCTCAAGGTCGGGGTGATGAGGTGGGATGAGGTCGTGATGCCGCATCCGTGCATCACGCGAGTCTTGGACGAGACGGCGGAGAAGCTACGACAAGCTGGACATCAAGGTGAGGAGGCAAATCAGGATAGTTGAGCGAGCGTGGTGCACGCTGTAATGGAGGGGGGCTGACTTGGATCTAGTCTTCGAGTTCAAGCCATACGACCACAAGCGCGCCTGGGATGAGATTCTGCTGCCGCTCTACTTCCCCGACGGCGGCAAGGACATCAAAAACACCCTCGAGGCGGGACGGGAGGAGATGCTGCCCTCCGCCAGCGAGCTGATCCACGATCCCATTGTCCGGGAGCGCTCCATCCACGAGATCTGGAAGGTGAGACAGCTAGAGATCCCAGAGCAGAGAAGAAAAAAAAAGAAAGCACCAAGCTGACACAAAACCTCCTCTTCCCTTGTTTCCCAGCTCCACATTGCCCGCGACCAGTATCGCTCAGAGTACCTCCAGCGCTGGGCCGACACGGCCAAGCACGGCGGCACCGGCGGCGGCACGTCCGAGGACGACGACAAGCCCATGGACGCGCTCATCTGCCCGGCCGCGCCCATCCTCGCGACCCCCCACGACGTCAAGCCCTGGTGGGGATACTGCGCGCACTGGAACCTTCTCGACTACCCGAGCGGCGTGCTTCCCGCCGGCGAGGTGCTGCCCGGCGACGCCTATCCGGAGGGCTACCAGCCGGTCAGCGAGTTGGACCGGAAGAATGTTGAGCTATGTGAGTATTCGTTTTTTTTTTCTTGTTTATGCGGAGTTGTCCATGATCTAACTGTATGTGAAATAGGGGACGTAAACGCATATCTTGGGATGCCAGTGGCTATTCAGGTCGTCGGGTTGACGCACGAGGATGAAGCCGTTGTCGCGGCGATGGGCGTGATTGACCGCCTTGTCAATCCCAAGAACCATCCCGCCTAGAGTGACTAGCTACTAGTGTATTCTTCTTTCCTATGATGAACATGTTTTCACATAAATAAATAAACACATACACAACAGTCCAAGAAAAAGATCCAGTATTCGTAGTTCTCGTTGCTAGTGTACATATGTATGAGTGGCCCAATCAGGCTGCCGAGGCCTCCAATATCTACTACTCTTCTCAAGGGACACCGGGTCGAAACTCGGGAGAAAAACAAATTGTACGTACCATCCATCTTACATAGAGCCCAAGGCCATTTAGTTAACAAAACTCAGCCTTCACCGTCCAGACCTGATGTGCGATGGCAGCTGTACTCAAGCGCTATTCCTATCAAATTTCAGACTCGATCAACATAAAGAAATATACCTGTACCTCTACATCCAACATGAACACTCCCAACACCGCCGCAGCCCATTACTCTCCACCTTTTAATCATAGCAGAGAATCTCGGGTAATGACCTAGTCTTGACCAGAAGCTCAAGCGGACGTGGTTTCTTCTGCTGTGAGTGGCGCCTTGGAGCTCACACTCGTCGTTTCCGCATAGTGAGGAACAATCACATTCTCTGCACGTACCTAGTTAGCATGGATTCTCAGAAATAACCTCATCAGCACTAAAAGAGGCCTACCTACCTTCTTTGTTGTAGTTGGTCTCGCGCGTCCGTGTCAGGAGCAAAAGCATAATCGGGATGGATATGAGCTGAAATCCGAGAGCAAAAGATATTTGGGCCCTATCATTTCGTGGGTGACACATTAGCACAGAACTCGAATCGTTTCGGTCAAGTCCAGACGGGGACAAGGGGTAAGTCGAGGCATACACATAGGAGATCTTGGCGGCCGCCATTCCAAACTGAACCGCCACGCCGCCGGCCGCGACACCTTTCCAGAGGCCGCCGTACACGGCGAGGACGGTCGGCTCGTTGGTAAAGGTGCCAATCACCCACATGCCAATCTGCTGGTGGGAGCCGTAGACGATGCCAGACAAGACGTAGATGACAAAGGGCCCCGGAAAGTTGGCCGAGTCGGTCCAGTCGACGCCTCCCTCCGGCGGCGAGGCCCAGGTCGAGGACGTGCAGACCCAGGCCAGCAGGGAGATCCAGCTGGCAAAGACGAAGACGCCGAGGACGCCGACGGAGAGGTAGCCGCGATGCTGGCGGCTGCGGAAGGGCGACCGGTCCGTCAGCCAGGCGCAGCCGACCGAGGCGGGGAGCTGGACGAGCCAGAAGATGACGCTGTTCATGGAGCGGGTGCGCAGGTTGAAGTAGCGGCCGTTGATGGAGGGCAGGATGGCGAGGGCGAGCTCGCAGCTGAAGATGACGGGCAGCATGGCGAGCACGCGGTAGTCGCGCAGGACGGCGGCGACGCCGCGCAGCTCCTGCGCGAGGGAGAGGTTATGGAAGACGGCGATGTGGGTGCCGTCGGGGCGGCGGACCGTCCTGGGGGAGACGAGGCCGAAGATGGTCAGCGGGAAGGCGACGCAGATGAGGACGATCATGACGATGTAGACGCTCGTCGGGGAGCCGTCGCTGGTGATGGTGGTGGGGGTCTTGCCGTTGCTGGCGCCCAGGATGATGCCGAAGGCGACGAGGGCCCCGACGACGCTGCCGACCTGGTTGATGAAGTACTGGATGGCAATGTACTTGCCCTTCTCGAGCTCGGTGGCGTAGGCCCACTGGATGAAGCCCGAGGTGCTCCAGAGCATGGGCGCGCTGAGGCCGAGGAGGATGCCGCCGAGGATGGGGAACCATTCGTGGCCGGTGCGGTCGTAGTAGAAGAGGCCGGCGACGTAGATTGGGTAGCCGGTCACGCCGATGGTCATGGTGAGGCAGGGGCCGAGCTTGTTCATGATGGCGCCGGTGAAGAAGCCAAAGACGGCGTAGATGCCGTAGAGGGAGCTGTTGGAGATGTCGCTGACGCGCTGGGAGGACGGCTTGCCACCGCCGGCACCGAGGCCGAGGACGGCGAGGTAGACGCCGACGGTGAAGAAGAGGACCGCACCAGAGATGAGGTTCTGGTTGAAGGTGAGGCGGCGAGAGAATCTGAGGGATGCCATTTTGGGCTCCGTCCTTGAGGTTGAAGGTGTGTGTGTATGTGGGACGGGGGGGGGGGGGTTGGCGGTGAGGGATAGCTGTGTAAGCCCCTTTAAGAAAAAAAGAAGAAGGGGTCTTTTTGGGAAAAAAGCAAGAAACGTTTTGAAGAAAAAGGAAAAAAAAGGATTTAAGAAAATGAAGATGAAAATGAAAATGTTTCAAAGTCAAGACATGCGTCAATGAAAACAAGCAAGCCTTGGAGCTGTTGAGCAACACTTGGGCCAAATCTTTGACATTTGCGCGTATTTTTATACAGGAGCCGCAGTCATTCCGGCAGACGACAGATAGATTTCATGGCACTCATCCCGTGGCTCAAGCCTCAAAAGAAATCGCCGTAGGGAGCGGTCCAACAGGGGGGGAGGATAGGCCGGTGAAGCTGTGACAGGAGCAGCAGCCTCGGAGATGGTGAATCGATATTCACGTCTCATTGAGATGGTCGGCACAGCCAATAGACCCGACAATCGAGATTTAATGGCCAAGCCATCCCCAGGCCGTAGCTCGTTAGCCTCATCATGTCACAGATAGGTATCTAAATCCGAGGGGCAGAGTAGGGGGGGACCCTTGGCCGGATTCCATCCATGGCTCCTCACAGAACCCCATAGATATTCAGCAATAAAGCCACCGAGGAATACGAATAAGCAAAAACATGTGGGCCAGCATTGATATTTCCCAAGTCAAACGCCACGAATAGCAGAGGAGGGAGGGGGGAGGGTGAGAACCGTTGGACGTGGTGATAAATTCTAATGGGAGTTGTGGAGCGGCACAAGCTAAAACCAGCTTTAGAGCTATGATAGCTACAGATATGCATGTAGACCTGGAGCTTGCAAGATACCCAATTTACTGGCTAATTAACTAGGTAGCTATAGTACCAATTAGTTAGATTGCTTCTACTAACTAGTTATAATTTAGTGGACATGGGGCTGGGCGAAACTTGCCGAGCTTACGGATTACGGATACCAAGATCGCCGCTATTCCCCATTCAGACACGACTGCATTTCGGCCAACTTGTACTTTGTCCCTCTCCTCCTCCCCAAGTCAATCAAGCCTACCCTGCACTAGCATTTCAGCTTCAGCTCCTGCAGCCAGCCCCCTGGCGTTGATATTCAACTCTATCATGTCCAGATCAGGCTACCTCTACGAGAAGCCCTCCCCTCACCCCGCAAAGGAGTGCATCACAGCTCGGAGCCCGGCTACCATTGTCCAATCTGATCATGCCGCCCCTCCTCCTCCAATCGTTCAAGAGCGGGGAGTCATCATTCCGCACTACATCCTATGCATGATTAACAAAAGATGATCACATAGCTAGGCACACATATCTTGTCCAAACCAAGATATGATGTCACCTGGCCGGCCCGAGATTAACCCAGAGCCAATTTAAAGGCCATCACCATCAGCGACACCGTCCCTCACTTTCCCATGTTGCACATGCTCTCTTGTCCTGTCCGAGAACAACTCCCCGTCTTCAAATAAGAGTCTAGGGTCATCATCCATCTTCTGAGCCTATCCAACACTCGAGTCAACCATGGCAGACACCAAGCTGCCCTGGGCTTCCAAGCCGATCGAGATTCACTGTGACATGGGAGAGGCCTTTGGAAACTGGACCATGGTATGCTGCATCTTCAAAGTACATGGCAGTAGAGTTGTTGACTGATTAACAAATTTGCCGGGCAGGGCGACGACACGGCCATTATGCCGCACATCAACTCCTGCTCCATCGCTTGCGGCTTCCATGCCGGCGACCCAATGGTCATGTACAACACCATCCAGGCTGCCAAGAAGCACGGCATTCGCATCGGCGCCCACCCTTCCTTTCCCGATGTGCAGGGCTTTGGCCGGCGCGAGATGAAGATGGACCCCAAGGAGTGCGAGAACATGGTCATCTACCAGATCGGCGCCCTCAAGGCCTTTCTAGACATTGAAGGGATCCCGCTCTCCCATGTCAGTGTAAGTTTTGGTGCCTCACTCACCTGCCTCGTCTCTTCCATCCCTTTGCTTAACCATTCCCAGCCGCACGGAGCCCTCTACGGCGTCATGTGCAAGGACCGGGTCATCTGCGAGGCCGTCTGCGCCGCCGCCAAGCGCTTCACGTCCGCCGACGGCGTGCCCGTGCCCATGATCGGCGCCGCCGGCACCTTCATGGAGACGACGTGCCGCGACGCGGGCATCCCCTTTGTGCAGGAGATCATCGCCGACCTCGAGTACGACCAGGACGGCGCCTGCATCATCTCGCGGACCCACGACGCGGTCGACCTGGGCGCCCTGGCCGGCCGCGTCGAGCGCGTGCTGCGCAGCGGCAAGGTGCCGTGTCACGGCGCCGAGGACCGGCTGGTCGACCTCGGGCTGGGCGCGGCGCCGCTCAGCCTCTGCGTCCACAGCGACACGCCCGATGCCGCAAAGGTGGCGGGTGTGGTCCGCGGTGCGGTGAAGAGGTTCAACGAGGAGAGGGGACTGTTGTGAAGGCGGTTTCAATGGCGATCGATGCTGGCCAGAAACTGGCATGGCATGATGCTGGTGGGCACATCTCGTCCAAAGAGGTGGACAGGGGGGTCGTTGCCCGTTTGGCAATTTTATGACAAATGTGAATAATAATTTCCCGAAATAATCTGATGAATCGCCTTTGGAGAATTTTATGAAAAATGTGAATAATAATTTTCCGAAATAATATGATGAATCGCCTTTGGAGAATTTTATGAAGCATGTTTAAAAAGATTCGCTGAAATAATCTGATGAACCAGCAGATGCCTGTTATATCACCCTTGAAGATGCCTTGGGCTTATGCTCTCTCCCATTCAGCAGCCATTCTTCTACCTCCGTCTTCGCGCCAGACTCTGCTCCCCGCGATACCCGCAGCCAACGGAGGTGCGGGCGATGGAGGGGCCGGCTTCCCGGCCGTGTAACCGGGAGGCCGTCTGTTCAGCCATGGCCATCTTGCCGGATCCCAGAGCGTTTGATAGAGGGATTTTTCGAGTCCCTCTGAATATATCTTCTACCTCCTTGTAGCTATTCTTGCTTCTGTTGGGGGTTCAGCTGGCTGTACCCCTCTTTCCTCTTTCCCGATCGGTCGGTCGGTATATCCCTGCAGTTGCGTCCCGAAGTATGTATGTACTCGTGCCTTATCCGTACCCAAGCCACCCTGGCCAACCCCTCATTCTGCAACCTCACCGAGACGTTCCATCTTGACAGAATCGCGACCTTTCAAAGACCTCAAGCAAGATGGATCTCGCGGTGCCGCCCTCGGCCACCCCTGGGACCGCCTCGGCTGACCCCCAAGCGTCGCTGCAGCAGGCAGTCGACGATTTCCAGAGCATCCTGACGGATCAGCAACGCCGCAAGCTTAGCCAGATTGGTGCCATTTGTGATCCTGATACAGCCTTGATCTTCATGTTACAGCTTGGCCGCGAGAACCGGGCTGCCCCTCCTGCTGTCGCAAGTCGCTTCTCCTCGGTCCTTGAATGTGTACAAGCCTTCTCCAGCGTGGTCGATACGTTTGTCTCGTCGCACCCGGAGATTGCCGCCCTGGTCTGGGGAAGTGTCAAGATGACCATGCTTGTAGGTGTTGAGTACATGCATGCTGACTTGAACAGGAGCTGGCTGACCCACGGGTGTAGATGGTGGTCAACTTCACGTCATACTTTGAAGATTTTTCCAAGCTTTTCATGGCAGTCAAAAATCAGTGTCCGCTCTTTGCCGAGTATCAGGCACTGTACCCTACATCCAGGAGACTACAAGCTGCCCTTTGCGACTTCCATGCAGCCATCATCCTTTGCTGCAAGCACGTGGTCGAAGTAACCCAAAGATCATGTACGATGGATGACCTTGGTATTTCTTGCAACCGCTGCTGACAAGCCATAGTGACAAAACGACTGAAAAAGGGCCATTTTTCAGTCGTTTGAGGATGAGATGAAGCCAGACATCCAGAATATTCAGACAAAGGGCGCGCAAGTAAAGGAGGAGATATTTTTGGCCACAGCGCGCGCGCAACGAGAGGATGAGGCCCTCCAAGAACAAGAAAGAAAAGCCGCATCCCAAGCTCGGTCCACGCTGTCAAAACTGATGCCAAGACTGGAAAGAGATGTCGGTGAGATAAGGAACATGCAAATGCAGCAATCAGCCCGAAAAACCAGTATGTATTTCTGCTTGTTTGGGACTTTGGCCATCTACTAGGTATACGCTGACAGCGAGATAAGGAGAGGAGAGACAGCGGCTTCTCGATTGGCTCTCACCCCATGACTTCACCAAACCGTTCAAAGAAGCCTGGAAGAAGCGTCAAGATGGGACAGCGGACTGGATCTTCGACTTGCCCGAGTTCCAATCATGGCATCAAGGCAATGCACCACCGTTGCTCTGGTGCTCGGGAAAAAGTACGTGTCACATCAACTCAACCAAAGCTGGTGACTAATCTTGACTAGTTGGGTCGGGAAAGACTGTCTTGTGGTTTGTATATCATCTTTACCCCGTGGTTCAATTGTCACTAAGACGTGGTAGTGCAAATGTCGTCGATTATATCTTGCGGAACAAGAGCCGTGACGAACGAACCTCGTTCTTCTTCGTGGACCATGGTGATCCCGAATCGCTGAGATCCGAAACAATGATCCGATCAATAATACGGCAACCCATTACTCCCGATACCATGCCGGAGTGCATCTGCAACGAACTCTGCCGACTGGACCGCGCCATCTTCATCAAGCTCAACACATGGGTTGACTTGCTCCGGGAAATAGTCAAGGAGGCGACAACTTTTTACATCATCATCGATGGCCTTGACGAATGCGAGGCTGTCGAAAGACGAGAAATACTGCATGTACTATCGCTCGTTTCCACCACCGCAACAAATCTCCGAGTGTTCCTTTCAAGTCGCGACAGCGTCCACCTGGATCTCGGAGGCGTATTTCTCGAGATGCAGCGAATTTCCATGACGGGTAAAAGTCTCACGGCCGACATTCGCAGTTTTGTCAAACAGTCTATCCAGGACCGACTGCAAAGAGAAGAGCTTGCATTCGGAGATGCCGAGCTACTGGAGGAAGTGAATGACGCCCTAACTCGGCACGCAGACGGGATGTAAGTGACTGTGGCGCAATATATTGAATCCATGTCACTAATAAAACCTCGTACAGGTTTCTGTGGGTTACCTTTCTCATCGACGAGATTTGCGCTGCGGATTGCGATGACGATGTTCGACAATCCTTGCGCAGATTGCCAAAGAACCTGGAAGAAACGTTTGCGAGAGCACTTTTGCGTGTCCTGTCTCGATCGCGGCACCCAGAACTCGTACAAAAGACGTTTAGATGGCTAGCAGTAGCGAAGCGACCCTTGACACTGGATGAGGTTCGTGAGGCCATCTCGATCGAGATAGGACAAAAGAGCTGGAGAAAGGGGCGCATTCCGCAAAACATGAACCGAATCGTGTTGTGGTCTGAGAACCTGCTTCACATGACAGAAGAAGAGCCCATCCAAGTCCAGTTTGCTCATGCCAGCATCCGTGACTTCATGACCGGCGAAGCTACAACGCCTCAGCTATCCAACTTTCACGTCAATGTCGCTGAGGCAGACCATTTCGCTGGCGAGATCTGCGTGACGTACCTCAGCTTGAGTGATTTTACAAAATCCATCGCCCGGCGGCAGCGCCCCATTCATGTGAAGCCAGCAGACATCACGGCTGCGGCTTTCAGCCAAGGGTCTAAGATGGCACACGTCTCTGGCCTTGTGACTAAGTTGGCCTTTGGCGGTGACAGAACCGCAACAAACGCGAACCTGGCCAGTGTCGTTGCGAGATGCAGTGGGGGTGAGTACAAGGAAACTGAAGAGAGCAGCCACCCTTTTCTCAAATACGCGGCCAAATACTGGTTCCCTCACACGGCTAGCTTTGACGAGAAAACGTCAGCGGTTTGGGATCTGTGGCTTCAGATAGTTTCTGGGGGTCCCAGCCCAGCCGAGATTCCATGGCCCGAATCACTGATGCAGGATGCGACTGAGTTGATGAAATGGAGCGTCGAAAAGGAGCACTACGCACTCATTCGCTATGCATGTCATCATGCACCCGGGCCCTGTCCGGTGGGTACGGCGATGAAAAGCCTCATAGTGAGGGGCAGCGTAGAGGACCTGGCCCGATGGCTAAGGGCTACCGAGGTGCCATTGCACGAAATCAACCGCTTGTTTCGGCATGCTTCTTCCTACGGACAGCTCAAGGCCGCCAAGCTGCTGCTTGAGTTTGGAGCGGACGTGAACTTCGAGCACATACCTAGTGAGAATAGGAGTGAATTTATGCGCGGCACGGCTCTGCAGGCTGCCTCTGGAGGTGGGCATGCTGAAATGATAGACTGGCTTCTCAGTGCCGGGGCCGATCCTACTGCCGAGCGGGCCCGGCGCTTTGACGACGCCCAAAATCGCACGTCTCTACAGGCAGCGTGTAAGAATAGAGATTTTCAGAGTATAGAGCTACTCCTCGCTGCTGGTGCCGACCCCGACGCCCCTGCCGGTAAATACGGCTTAACAGCAATACAGGCAGCATCTCGAGACGGCGATGTTGTCATGGTGGAAAGACTGCTCGCTGCAGGTGCGGACGTGAACGCTCCTCCCTCCGAATGCGGTGGCGGGATGGCTCTGACATTGGCCTTTTTGAAAGGTCATGGCGAGGTCGTGAAGCGACTCGTGACTGCAGGCGCAGATGTAAAAATGGCCTGCGTCAACTACCAGAAACAGCTAAATATCGGGCTGTTCGATGCGGTGCGGACTCTGCCCGACTTGAAGTCACAAATCGACGATCCTAGGGAGAAGAACGACGATTCCCACACAGCTCTACAGACCACATACACGGCATTTATGGATGCGCTGTGTGCGGCTGACATGGATCTTGATATACCTTGGGGGGGTGGTGGCGGGGGGGCGCTTGCTCATGTTGTCGCACGGGCGAAAACAGTCAGAAAGATACTGCTGGAGGAGCGCTCTATTAGAAACCTGAAAGATGCAACACGCAAGGTCAAAATCACTGACAGTAGATATTATAAGAGATACCGAATGGAGTAGAATTTGTTAATACAATACGCAAAGGGACAGATCACTGAGGATAAAAAAGAAGAGGATTTATTAACCATAACTACCAAGTATAGTGCCAATATACAATGCCAAGCTGCTCCGAATATGAAAACACCATGGACCATCCCAGTCTCTGGCCAAGGTCCGACAAGCAATGGAGCAGCAGCCATAACGCTTCTCCTCACCACAACCGCTGCTCGGCGTCCTGGTGGTTGGAAGCATCTACCCGACTAGCCCAACTCTTCCGAGCATTCCATGGCGTAAAGACCGAGCTGATTACCTTCAAAAAACGAGGCCTCGCCGACCACGAGGAAAGTCGGGCTCTTCATCGGGGATCATGGGCAAACTGACGTGATCTTTGCAAAGACGCAGGTCTCGGCCTCGACGTCGACATCGGCATGGACAGAGAAACTCACGGATTCTGCGCGGGAGAACCGTGAGAGAGAGACAAAAGGGAGCTGCCGAGATCTTCAAATACAAGTGAGGTTGGACTCGAGGATAGATTCGGTCGGCGCAGTATACCAGAATATCATGCCCGTCTTGCGTGATGTAGCCTGTGCATGTATGCCGCATCAGCATTCCTCGGAGCATTTGTCATGGTCGACTTTGTCGGAGCCTTTGTCATGGTCGACGTTGTCGGAAGTCAGCAACCCCCTCGGCGATGCCAGCATAATAACTCCCAAGCTCCTCCTCCGTCCACCGAGCCGTAGCAGCCGACACCTGCGCCTCCGCCAGCCCCTGCTCACCCATCCTCCCACCCCCCCCCGCCCGCGAATGCCGGCCCGAGCTGCTGCAGCCGGTACCCGTTGCCCTTGAGAAACATGTCCGCCGCGTACAGCGCCGCGCGCTTGTTGCCGTCCTGGAACGGGTGGTTCAGGGAGACCTTGGCGGCGAGCACGCCCGCCAGCCGGAACACGTCGGCCTGCCGCCCGTGCCGCTCGTGGGTGATGGGCGAGTGGACCGCCGAGTCGAGCATCGCGGGCTGCGTTGGTGGTGCGAAGGCGATGCATCGCGCGTACAGTCGCATGACCTGAGGGGTCGTGAGGAAGCGATGGGTCGGCGGCGGCGGCGGCGGCATGCTCAAGCAGCGGGAGGGTAGGGCAAACGGCCAACGGCCCGCGAATTGGATGTGGCGGTGGCGATGGGATGAAGGCTTGGCGATGGGGCAGAGTTTGATATTCAATTCGAACGGCTCGACCTTTTTTGATCATACACGGCGGGCACGGAGTAGAGGCCCTGTTGGCCCTTGAGCTGGCAATGTGGGAAGAATTCTAGGCTACTGAGGTGTGTCGAAACGTCACGTATTATCGACCCACAACCCATCAACATGCCCCTGCAGCAACAAGGTGACGGGAGGGTGTATTTGGTGGCGGCGACGAAACATGTTCTAGAGGCTTTGGATTGAGTGTCTATGGTCATCTAATCTTCAAAATCATCGTCTACATTCTTTTCAAATCCGTCCCAAACAGATGCAAACAGCGTCATGCCACACTTAGGCAAGAGTCTTGGCGTCGCCGTCCTTGAGCTTGCCAGCGTCCACGAGACGCTTAACCTCGGCGCTCCAGACGGCCTTGATCTTGTCGGCAACCGTCAGGCCGTTGAGCTGGCCAGCGAGGGCCGCAATCTCATCCGGGTCAATCTTGCCCTGCACCAGCTCGACGTCGCCCAGCACGGCGTCGATCTGCGCGGCGCTGGCGTCGCCGCCGGCCGCAAAGTAGTTGGCGTCCTTGACGGAGCCCTTGAGCACGCGCTTGTTCTTCTTGACCGCGTTCTTGGCCGCCTCCTTGGCCTTCTTGGACGTCTCGCGGTCAGCCTTGGCCGCAACCTCGGCGTCGGCCGCAGCCTTGGCCTCGGCGGCCTTCTTGGCCTCGGCCTCTTCCTTGGCGGCCTTCTCGGCGGCCTCGCGCTCAAAGCGCTTCTTGTTCTTGGCGGCGTTGGCCTCCTGGCGGAAGCGCTTGATGCGCTCGTCACCGGCCTGGGCCTCGTCGACGAGCTTGCGCAGGCGCTGGTTGTCCTCGGCCTTCTTCTTCTTGCGTGCGTTGGTGTTCTTGCGTTCAACGTGGCGCTTCTGGTCGCGGCTCTCGCCGTCGTCGGGGACGTCCTCGTCGAGGTACTCAAACGAGCGCCAGCTGTCAAAGTTGTACCAAAAGTTGTAAAACTCCTCGACCTGCTCCTTGGTGGCGTCGGCGCTGCCAAATGTGGGCACCGGGTGCGTCTTGGAGAAGCGGCCCTCCGACTTGAAGACCTTGCTCCACAGCTTGTAGTAGTCGCCCTTAACGAGCTGCTTCTTGCCGGGGGGTTCGACATCGGCCTCCTCGTCGACGGAGTCGTACTGACGACGCTTGGTGGGGTCCATGAGGACTTCATTGGCCTTTTGGATGCACTTGAAGAACTGATCGTCCTCGGTCTTACCAGAGGCCGCCTTCTTATCGGGGTGGTGCTTCAGGACCTTCTTGCGGTGGGCCTTCTTGATCTGCTCCTCGGTGGCCTTCCAGCGGTACTTGGAAAGACCGAGAATCTTGTAGTGGTCCTGGCTCTGTAAAAGAGGTTAATTGCTGCCTTCAGATATGGGGGAGCAGGGACTGCCAAAGCCCTACCTTCCAGTCTTTGGCCTCACGCTGGAGCAGCATGGGGTCCTCCTCCTCCTCCTCCTCGCTCTCATCGGCATCCTCAGTCTTCTTAGCACTCTCCTGGGCCTGGATACGGTCATCCTCGGAAAAGGTGCGCTTGTGGCGGGCACGGCGGGCGTGGGCGAGGAAGTGAGGGCCGACAGGCTCGATGCTGCGCTGGGTGGCAGCAGAAAGCTTGCCAATGGCCTTGAAGTCCTTGTCAGCGCTCCAGCCCTCAGGGAGGACCGGCAGCG
This sequence comes from Cordyceps cicadae, assembly GCA_002968875.1. Taxonomy (NCBI): domain Eukaryota; kingdom Fungi; phylum Ascomycota; class Sordariomycetes; order Hypocreales; family Cordycipitaceae; genus Cordyceps; species Cordyceps cicadae. The sequence continues at coordinate 20,264 of MWMN01000151.1, read as the reverse complement.
GCAGCTCAACCGGGGCGATGGAAGCCATGGCGACTGATTGGTACGTTATGGTGATATGGATAGAAAATTGATAGGAGGGAGAAAACAGCAGCTAGATCTGGTGGGGATGATTTTTCTTCTTGCGCAGACACAAAAAGCTTTCTGTGGGGCGAACTTGCTTTCCTGGTGGCGCCGACCAACTTTTGTTTCGTGGCGGAATCCGGCTCAACTGCGTCTCCGGGATCAACAGCCAAGGACTTCTAATAATTTCTACATTTGCGTACAAAATCACCGAAGCCTCAGTCTACCGGGCGCAACACAATGGCGGCCCTTGTAGCGTATCGAAACCTCCTTCGCGCGGCTCGTGTTGCCTTCCAAGGTAAGCCCCCCAAGACCCTCAAAAAACCACCGCCGTTGGACAGTCTGCTGACCAATGCAACAACAGGCGACGCTCCCACCCTCCTCGCCGCGCAAAGCCAGATTCGAGGCGAGTTCAGAGGCAAGCAGGCACTGGACCCCAAAGATGGCAGCGTCACCGAAGGAATTGAGCACGCCACGCAGGTGGCCAAGTTTCTTCGCGAGAACGTGGTGCAGGGCAAGAAGATGGAAGGCGAGGAGGACAAATACAGTAAGTCGAAGCTGACTTTAGGGCAAAGGAGAGTATTGGGTTAAGATGCAGCTATCTAATCGTTGACCTCTAGAACTACGGATTCACGAGCATACCGAACGAGGCGACAACGAGAGCATAAAAACGGCCGGCGCCGGCGTCGCTGGAGGCGGCTGCTGCGGTGGCTCTAAAAAATAAAGACGAAGAAGCGCCTGTATAACTAGAAAATCCATGTACTATATGATCATATCAATTAGCCGCTAATGATACCCTCCCGTCCGAATATGCCATTTCCCATACGTGCGCAACCTTTGCACGATTTGTACATGAAGAGATTGCCGCCTAAACGCCAAAATGTGTATAGAATTCAAATCCTGATATTTTCCATCATTCTCCAGCCAGGCTGGCATAGTTGGGTGCGTCTTCGCCGCCAGGCGGCGCAGCCACGGGCTCGGTCGATGCCCCAGCCTGGCCGCCACCGATGGCTCCTTGTTGTCGCCCTCGCGACGCTTGCCGGATGCGCGCATCGCGCAGCATCTGCAAGCGCTGCTCCTTGTCCATGTTTCCGATAGCCTTAGGCTGTCCCCAGCGGATTCGCAAGGGACACCCAGCGATGACGGCCCGGCCCTGGCACGCAGCCGCCGCCTTCTCCGCCGCCTCACGCGTTTCATAGTTGATGAAGGCGCAGTGCGACATGTGCGAGCATACGAGGCTCTTGATCTTGCCGTGCGCCTTGAAGAAGTCGCGCAGCTTGAACTCGGGAAGGTCGTCCTCTACGCCCGTCACAAATAGCGACATGATATTCTTATCGTCGGGAGGCAGCCAGTCGCTGGGGCCGGGTGGTAGCTGTGCAGCGCTGGGAAACGCACCTCGGCCCTTGCCAGGGCCAGTCTTTGCACCGGCAGCACGGGCGGCTCTCGAGTCTTTCGTTCGAATCGGCCCGGGCCCGCCAACACCAGCGCCGACGGCGGCGTTGCCACCGGTGCTCGCACCAGCCAGCTCAGATTCGTCCACGGTCCTTCCCTTACGGAAGTATGGCTTGCTGGCGGCGAGTCTTCGTAGGAGGTCGCGTGCCTTTTCGTCTGTCTTCTCGTACTCCTCGGTGCCCTTACCCTCCTCGATGAGCTTCTCGTTGTTCTGTGCAAAGTATTCGCGGTTGATATCGGACTGCGGGCCGGGTGCGACCATCTTGAGCGCAGCGTCGCGCACGGCGATGGGTAACCCAAAGGAGAGGTCGAGCATGCAGCTTTGGCAACAGTTCTTGAGACGGGCGCATGTTAGGCATATCATAGTTGTCTTGCGTCGCCCTTGCGCGCGGGCACCGCTCCAGCTAAATATCGTAAACGGTCTTGTGCACTAAATGCAGCGTGTTAGCATATTTCAGTGGCTTTCCATCTGTATCTCAGCTTACCAATTTGCATTCGGCGCCATAATCTTCCTTCAGCATTTTGACGTATGGGTTATCTGGTAGGCAGTTTTCGCAGACAGACGGAAAGTCTGTAGACTCCCAACCGGAGCGGTTAAGATCTTGCTTGATTTGAGGAGGCATATTGGCGGCCGTATCGCAGCGATGTGGCAGTAGTTGTAATGGGATGGTTTGCTGATAGGTAGCAAGGATATTGCGATGCGCATACACGAGCGCTTGAGAAAAGCCTGCTTACAAAATCGCTGACGCCACCGAAGATTGTCTGGTCCGAGTTCAGCCACAGTTCACACCGCCACACACTAAAACTCGGATTCGTACTCGCAGACAGTATTCACCGCCTTCCGAAGTAAGTCTAGCCCGATCAATCTTCGCAATAGACTCCACATCACAAGCCAACCACTGCCCTTTTTATAATTGCCCAGTCCACCTGTCAGGGGCGGTGTTTTTTGTGTGGGCAGCGTCCAGAAAATCGAACTTACAAACCCCCCAGACCCGCGTTGCACACTCTCTTTAAGAGTTCCCTCGTCCCGCACCCAATTGACGTCCATCACTCTCCTGCCTCCTCTCTCCCCTTTTCCCCAGTCTCCAGACCAGATTCATCGTCTAGGTTTTTCGATTCTCAAGACCGTCTTTCTCGCTCCCCTCCTTTATTTGCAATCTTTTTCGCCTGTTTCGCTAGGCATTCAACATGGCTCCCACTGCTGCCCAAAAGCTCGAGGGCGAGGACCACGCTCGCGATGCTGCCTTCAACAAGGCTATGCATGGAAATTCGGCCCAGGCTAAGGGCGGTATTGCTGCCATGTTCAGCAAGGGCGGTGATGCTAAGAAGGCTGCCGTTGACGAGTACTTCAAGCACTGGGACAACAAGCCCGCTGAGAACGAGACCGCCGAGGAGCGCGCTGTGAGTTTAAATTGAGTATTTCTCACTCCATGATCTTGCTGACAGAATATGTACAGGCCCGTACGGCTGAATATGCCACTCTCACGAGACAGTGAGTCCTATTACCAATCTCGGTTTTTCCTTTTTCGCGAGAACCATCCTAACCCCTTCTCAGCTATTACAACCTTGCGACCGACCTGTACGAATATGGCTGGGGCCAGTCTTTCCACTTCTGCCGTTTCTCTGTCGGCGAGTCGTTCCACCAGGCCATTGCCCGTCACGAACACTACCTAGCCCACAGCATCGGCATTAAGGAGGGCATGAAAGTCCTCGATGTCGGTTGTGGTGTTGGTGGCCCTGCCCGCGAGATTGCCAAGTTCACCGGCTGCCATGTCACCGGCTTGAACAACAACGATTACCAGATCGATCGCGCCACTCATTACGCCGCCAAGGAGGGACTCTCCAACCAGCTCAAGTTTGTTAAGGGTGACTTCATGCAAATGTCGTTCCCTGACAACAGCTTCGATGCCGTGTACGCCATCGAGGCTACAGTCCATGCGCCTACGCTCAAGGGCATCTACAGCGAGATCTTCCGCGTGCTGAAGCCCGGTGGCGTGTTTGGTGTTTATGAGTGGCTCATGACCGACGAGTATGATAACGACAACCTGCATCATCGTGAGATCCGTCTTGGAATTGAGCAGGGTGACGGCATCTCCAACATGTGCAAGGTCCAGGAGGCTCTTGATGCCATTAAGGATTCTGGCTTCGAGATGCTACACCACGAGGATCTGGCTGACCGGCCTGACCCTTCCCCTTGGTACTGGCCTCTGTCCGGTGAGATGCGCTATATCCAGACCCTGGGCGACATCTTCACCATTGTTCGCATGACGAAGTGGGGTCGGTTCATTGCTCACAACCTCGCTGGCGCCCTCGAGACGATCCGTCTGGCCCCCGCGGGCACCAAGAAGACCGCCGACAGCTTGGCGCTGGCTGCTGACTGCCTGGTGGCTGGCGGCAAGGAGCACCTATTTACTCCTATGTACCTGATGGTTGCTCGCAAGCCTGAGTAAAGACATGTGAAATGAAAATTGAGCGTCATCTTGGAGAGTTGAAATCTTAATGCGGCAGTTTTGTGATGGGAGTTTTATCTAGAGGTATTAAAAGGATGAGGACGGACCAGTGACGGCGCTTTCAAAAGGCTTCATACCATGTGTATATATAGAGGTACCTAATAATTCTTGATTGTTTCCCCAAGTTTGTCTCGCGAGTCGTGGTGATGTATATTACGAGTCGTGGAATATTCCTCGGCGCACTCAGTGAAAGGGTGGATCAATCGCCCCCGACGTCGCGCGGCTGCTCAGTTAGTAGTGGTGCGGTAGCCTTCACAGCGTCTCTGGATGAGAATCTCAAGGTCCTTTTCGGAGTTTATGCGGAACTGATAGCTAAACAGATGAATGACCAGGTTTGCCACCGTAAAAATTCGGAACAGTGAAGCCTGCCATCACGATAATATCTACATGTTTAAATGACACCTCCATTCCCAGCACCACTCAGACTAAGGTTGCAAATGGCCCCAAAGAATAATTGAGCCACACAGTCTTGTCGAGAGCAGCCTTTGTCAAAGAATCATGTCGCCCATGTGTCAATTTACGTCGATAAACGAGCAACAGCCGTCCCACCTTCGGGCACTCATTACGGGATAGGAGGCAACCTTGGGCTTCCAGCTCCCCGGCGGAAAACAGGACGACAGTTTTTTGAGCGGAGCAGTGCCGTGGTGACATATTCTGGTGTGGCTGGCGCTGGGCCAGAGAGAGAACCAATACGTGATTAGGTCAGCCGTCAGCCGTCGTCGAGGCGACTTGATAAAAAGGTTCGCGCTTGGACACGTTAACCAGGGGATTCTGCCAAACGAGACATAAAATCGTAGCTTGTGGTAGGGGACACATGGCATTTCTTTATGGTAAAGAACCGCAATAGTAGCAATAATAGCGCATGCTGTTATCTGCTGCCTGCCACGATAATAGATAACTACCTACAGCACCTTCATCCCAACAAGTACAGATAAGCGGGCCTCAACGGGAGCCACTGAAATTCAGGTGCCTCAGGGTAAGGCAAGTATCGCTAACGCTAGCGTCCTGCGGCACCGGCCTGCGGGTGGATGGGGCTGGGCTTGCTCGACTTTGACTTTTGGTCCAGGCCAGGCCAGGAGAGAAAAAAAAGCTGCATGGGTCCGACAGGCTAGGAGCTGCGTTCGCCGTGCTCCGTAAATTCCCTCTCAAACCTCCTTCTGCATCCTCTCTCGTCAACTCCGACTCTTCTCCTCCCCTTCAGCAGCCCTCAATTACCATCTGCTGCGGCCTTTAACTAGCTCGTGGCTACCTGCTTCCTGTTGTCGCGAATTGACCCTGTCGTTTACTCGTCTCAAGTTCATTCGCCGGTCCCTGCATCTCCCTCAACACAAAACACCACCTCGTTCACACAGCGTCAGCACGACAACAACGCAACAATGTCTCGCCTCCTCCGACCTGCCGCTCGTCTGGCCACCACCGCCGCTCGCGCCCCCATCGCCCAGTACACCCGCGCCGTCAACCGCCCCGTCTACTTTGGCGCCAACCACGCGAGATCCTACGCTGACGGCACCGGCGTCAAGGAGTACACTGTCCGTGAGGCCCTTAACGAGGCCCTGGCCGAAGAGCTCGAGTCCAACCCGAAAACCTTCATCCTCGGCGAGGAGGTTGCCCAGTACAATGGCGCCTACAAGGTCACCAAGGGCCTCCTCGACCGCTTCGGCGATAAGCGCGTTATCGACACCCCCATCACCGAGAGTGGCTTCTGTGGTCTCGCTGTTGGCGCTGCCCTCAGTGGCCTGCACCCCATTGTACGTTGATGGCTCCAAAATTCTCGATTGGCCCCCTTTGAAGCTGTCGTAGAGCTATACAGCTAGGCTAACCCCCTCCCCAGTGCGAGTTCATGACCTTCAACTTTGCCATGCAAGCCATTGACCAGGTCGTCAACTCCGCCGCCAAGACCCTCTACATGTCCGGTGGCATCCAGCCCTGCAACATTACCTTCCGCGGCCCCAACGGCTTCGCGTCTGGTGTCGCCGCCCAGCACTCCCAGGACTACTCTGCCTGGTATGGCTCCATCCCCGGTCTCAAGGTCGTCACCCCCTGGAGCGCCGAGGATGCCAAGGGTCTCCTCAAGGCCGCCATCCGCGACCCTAACCCCGTCGTCGTTCTCGAGAACGAGCTCATGTACGGCCAGACTTTCCCCATGTCCGAGGCGGCTCAAAAGGACGATTTCGTCATTCCCTTCGGCAAGGCCAAGATTGAGCGCTCCGGCAAGGACTTGACCATTGTGACTCTGTCGCGCTGCGTCGGCCAGGCTCTCACTGCCGCCGAGAATCTCAAGAAGAACTACGGTGTCGAGGCTGAGGTCATCAACCTGCGCTCTGTCAAGCCCCTCGACGTTGAGACCATCATCAACTCCGTCAAGAAGACCCGCCGCTTGTTGTCCGTTGAGTCCGGCTTCCCCGCTTTCGGCGTCGGCTCGGAGATTCTCGCCCTGACTATGGAGTACGCCTTTGACTACCTCGATGGTCCTGCTCAGCGCGTCACCGGTGCTGAAGTGCCTACTCCCTATGCCCAGAAGCTCGAGGAGATGAGCTTCCCTACCGAGAAGCTCATCGAGGACTGGGCTGCCAAGATGCTCAAGGTTTAAGCAGCCTGCGTTGTGTAGTTGAGAGGAATAAACCGCTAGCCAGCCATGACAACTGCAATCTGTGACGCCATGCATGGCAGAGTCGTGCCGCGGCCGGAGAGAATTTACTTGCTGGGCAACCGGCATATTTTACCTGATAGACAGACACGACGGTTGGGACCTGTACTTGTATTCCTCATTGTCTGTATATCCCGCCATAGTGTCTTTAATGATTCATTTGTCTGCCTCGGCGCTTTGTCAAATTTTGTTCAGATGCTGTTTGCTGTGATTTCCACGACAGATTAGGCCGGAAACATGAATACGAGATGTCATGCAGAATTTGATACAATCGCAGTACAAACCTGCATACAATTCGTCTAGCGTTTTCACCACCATCTCCTATTGATAATCTTTTAGCTTCGGATGTTCCTCTCCAATCTTTCCTGCCTCGGCCTGGTTTCCCATCGCTGCAATCCGCGCACCCAGTTCCCTCGACGTCTGCGCCAACACCACATCCACGTCCCACTCCAGCCGCGTCCGGCCGCGCCCACGCAGGTCCTCTCCAATCTTGGTCATGTCCGCGCCAATGTCCGGAACCGTGTACTTCATCAGCTGGCCCTTGCCGCCGGCTGCTCCGGACCAGCCACTGTGATCTCTCTCGCCTCGCGCCGTCGTACGCATCCAGCGCCGCGCGCAACGCGCCTCCCGCCTGTGACCGGGCGCCGCAGCCCCGACGACCCCGCGCCAGGAGCTTGCACAGCACGGCCGCGTCCTCGACGCCGACCCCTGCGCCGGCGCCGCCCTGGTGGCGGGGGG
>MWMN01000151.1:0-12456 GCA_002968875.1 Cordyceps cicadae | reverse complement strand
GGCCGTGCCTGGTGCGGTGGCGGCGGCGGCGGCGGCGGGGCCCCGGATCGTCGACGTACAGGGGGATGTTGGCGCGGGCGGCGCCGACCGGGTAGGCGATGAGGTAGGCGCCGGGGGCCGAGGTACAGCGCGGGGCGGTCGGCGAGGGGTCCGAGGACGGCGCGCAGGGACGGGCCCGTCGACGACCGCGCGGTAGCAGACCTCTTGGGCGTACTGGCACGAGGCGGGCCGGGTGGTCGTCGCCGAGCATGGCGCGGCGCACGCGCGACTTGACGCCGTCGCAGCCGACAACTACGACAAAACCGCGTAAGCAGAGGGCCTCTTCTCTCTCTCAGGATGGGAATTTTTTCCACCAACCGACGTCTGCCTCGGCGGTGGAGCCGTCGGCGAAAACCAAAGTCACGGCCGGCCGGCTCGCCGTCGGATCCTTCCGCAATGTCCACCACCTTCTTGCCCAACTCCAGACGCTCCGCGGGCACGTGCCGCAGCAGCTCCGTCACCAGCGTCGCCCTGGCCGTCGTGTACAGGCTTCGCCCCTGCTCGTCCGGCAAGAGGAGGTCATACAGGCCCGCTTCCTGCGTCCTCAGGGACAGGTCCTCGTCGGGTGGCGCCGTCGACGAGCCCAAGGAAGTAGGGGGAGCGGAAGCACAGGCCGCGCACGCCAGCGGCCATGGTCGGGCTGAGCGCTTCGAGGGCGGCGATGGTGGTGGGGAGGAGGCCAATGCCGGCGCGAATCTCACGCATCGACACCGTGGGACAGGAGCCCGGCGGTGAGGGTGAGGCCGACAACACCGGCACCGACGACGGCGACGCGGAGTGGCTTATCAAGGTCTGTTTTCATTCTTCAAGAGGGTGTTGTTGTACTATGAATTCCTGGCTTAGTGTCAAATGTAGCGCTGTAAATCATTTGTGCACGAAGGATAATCGTGACTTACACTGTGTTGTACCAACACCTTATTGCTTTTGTTTCAGGTTCAGAGCAAACACTCTTGAAATTCAACAAGAGAAAAGATGGACGAAATCTTGGGAAGTGCACGGGTTTCGTAATGTGAGTAAGGCTCTGACAGCGCGGAGACTTTTCTGCAGCCTCGAGATCGACCAGGTCTTAGTAACAACCGAGGCAAAATGAAGCTGTGGTGGTGAAGGTATTGGTCCCTTGCCAGGTATTAGACCTTTCCCCGTAATAGTTAAGATATGTGAAATATTGAATATGTAAGATGTCTAGGATGCTTGCGAAGATGCCCAGGAGCCAGACAACCCTACATAGCATCTAGTACCATGGACATCGTAAAGTTGGAATTTGCATTGCTAACTACCGATTTGCTTGGGTTCAAAACTCAACTGCAAGTTAGGCTGTCGCGAGGCCGAGCTCGGTAGCCTCATCCGGCAGCTCGTTCGAATCAGGCTGTCCTGAACGGTGCGCCAACCATGTGCAGCTCTAACTAGTAGTCACACTTGTATCTTTTTTTTTTCTTTTTTCAGCGACTACAGAATTGCTCAATACCATGACGTCGGCGAAGTTGGTCAAGGGTAGCGCGGACTGGTGTGGATTCTTTGGACGTTGAGGCTTGTCAAACGAAGCAGAAGGACGGTTGCCTGTGCTTTTTAGATTATCTTTGGCTTCGAAAAATCAAGAAAAAGAACAAGGAAATTAGGGGCTGCTTTTAATGTATGAATTCATCTAACATTGCCCCCAATGGTATTTTGAAATTCTGCATTCTTCGGGGTTGATACACGGTAGTTGGCACCAGTTATGACAAAGCTCCACACTAAACATGACCACTCAGATTCATGGTGGGGTAGATGCAAACCAGACATCATCAACCTCAGTCTGCAGCTCCCAGACTGGAGACCACGGGTAGGATAATATGACCAGCATTGACGAACTTTTGCTGGCACAGGATGCAGATGAGTCCACCATCCAAAGCCCGCCAAAGGTCGCCCACGACCCGGCCCGTATCAAGGCGCAGCTTGAGGAGCAATACCTCTCGCCATCGCCTGAATTCTCAGACGAGTGGCTGAACCGCCTGCAGCAACGCTGGGACTATGAAGTCGACTACTCGTCTCTGTTCCGAATTGCGCCGACGCAAACCAGGACCGTCACGCGTTTTCAGCGTCAGGGGCTCGAGGGCCGCGTCACAGGCTACAAGAACGTCACGGTTCCCCGCCACAGCGCCAACGCCAAAAACTCGACCAGTCTGCTCCGCAAGCCCGCCAATCGTGCAGACTTTGTCCGGGGCGCCGCTGGTTTCTTCCCATTTGCTCCCGGTGGTCTGGACGGCATCGAGGCCACTGCCGCTCTGGAAGATCAAGTTCTCGCTGGCCCTGGCGGAGATGGTCAGTCGAGCGGCAACAAGCTCGACAGAGTCATCCAATTCACGGATGGTGGGCTACTACAGGTAGCACCAGGCTTAGAACGAGGCATTGACTTTTCCAAAAAGAAGACACAGCAGGACCAGGAAGCCGAAGATGCTGTGAAGCAGGTACTGGAAGAGGCCCCAGAACGTGCGACGGGAGAGGCGAGCCCCGAGGATGGAGATCAACCACAGGAGGCAGAGGAAGACGAGGAGGATGGACAAGAAGATGATATTGACGACATTCTACCCGTCGAATTCCCTTCCCTCGAGCCGCATGGCGCGCTCGCCACGTCTCGCGCTAGAAAGGCGGGCAAGGAATGGGCACACATGGTGGATATTCGCAAGGAAATGACCAACTTCAGAGAGCTAGTGCCTGACATGGCGCGAGAGTGGCCGTTCGAACTTGATACTTTTCAGAAGGAAGCAGTCTATCATCTCGAAAATGGCGACTCTGTTTTTGTCGCCGCTCATACGTCCGCCGGCAAGACTGTAGTTGCAGAATATGCCATTGCCCTGGCCGCGAAGCACATGACCAAGGCCATCTACACATCACCCATCAAGGCATTGAGCAACCAAAAATTCCGCGATTTTCGACAGACATTTGATGAGGTCGGTATCCTTACTGGTGACGTCCAGATTAACCCCGAGGCTAGCTGTCTCATTATGACGACGGAAATTCTGCGATCCATGCTGTACCGCGGTGCCGATTTGATCCGAGATGTCGAGTTTGTCATCTTCGATGAGGTCCACTACGTCAACGATTTTGAGCGTGGTGTGGTCTGGGAAGAGGTCATCATTATGCTGCCTGAGCATGTTTCTCTAATTCTCCTCTCCGCTACCGTGCCCAACACCCATGAATTCGCGTCATGGGTTGGACGCACAAAGCAAAAGGACATTTATGTCATTTCCACAGCCAAGCGACCGGTGCCTCTCGAGCACTATCTCTGGGCTGGCAAGGATATCCACAAGATTGTGGACTCGGACAAGAAGTTTATCGAAAAGGGCTGGAAAGATGCACACGCGACGCTTCAGAGCAAGGAAAAGCCCAAGGGTGCGGAGACGACTGTCGCAACGCGTGGCGGCAATCCTCGGGGCGGCGGCCAGCGCGGTGGCCAGCAGCAGCGCGGTGGCCGTGGCGGCGGAGCTCAGCAACGCGGCGGTGGTGGACAGAGAGGCGGGAACCAGAGAGGAGGTCGCGGCGGCAGCGGCCCTCCTCGAGCGAGCCACGCACCGGGCCACATGGGCCGGTCTGGCAGAACCGGATTCGCTTCTGCGGCGCAGGACAAGAACCTCTGGGTGCACCTTGTCCAATACCTCAAACGCAACACGCTGCTGCCGGCGTGTATATTCGTATTTTCGAAAAAGCGGTGCGAGGAAAATGCTGATGCGTTGAGCAATCAGGATTTCTGCACAGCCTCCGAAAAGAGTCACATCCACATGATCATTGAAAAGTCTATTGCCCGACTAAAGCCGGAGGATCGTGTCCTGCCACAAATTATTCGCCTCCGAGAACTGCTTGGCCGCGGTATCGCCGTGCATCATGGTGGTTTGTTGCCCATTGTCAAGGAGCTGGTTGAGATTTTGTTTGCCGAGACGCTCGTCAAGGTACTGTTCGCCACTGAGACCTTTGCTATGGGCCTCAACCTACCAACCAGGACGGTCGTGTTCTCGGGTTATCGCAAGCATGACGGCCACTCGTTCCGTAACCTCTTGCCCGGCGAGTACACGCAAATGGCAGGTCGTGCCGGACGTCGTGGCTTGGACAAGGTTGGCTCGGTAATAATCGTGCCTCCGGGAGGTGATGACGTGCCACCCGTCACAGACCTGCGCAACATGCTTCTCGGCGAACCATCCAAGCTCCGGTCGCAGTTCCGACTGACGTACAACATGATTCTCAACCTGCTGCGGGTTGAAGCTCTGAAAATTGAAGAAATGATTAAGCGAAGCTTCTCAGAGCACGCAACACAGCAGCTGCTTCCGGAACATGAGAAGGACGTCAAGTTGGCGCAAGCGGATTTAGACAAGGTGAAGCGTGAATCATGCAGAATTTGCGACACCGACGTGGATGAATGCCATCAAGCTGCGCAAGACTACAAGCAACTGACCACGGAGCTATACAAGGGTCTACTCAAGTTCACGGTTGGCCGCCGACTGTTTTCGCAGCAGCGCATGATTGTCTTCAACTGGGATGGCATCCGGACGGTAGGAATTCTACTCACGGAAGGTGTGAGTCCCCGAAGCACAATTGAGGACCCGACGCTGCATGTTTGCGCGCTCAAGCCGCTACGCGATCGTCGTGACGGCACCGACCTGCTGCCGATCCTACCTGCGTATCGCAGGTACCTGCATAAGCTTCCACAGGGTCGCAAGCGCATGCACACTAAGATGCTGCATGTTCCGCTGAGCGACGTGGATTGCCTGACGCGATGGGTGCTGAAGGGCACTGTGCCTGACATTATGAAGCGCGGCGAGGTGGCCTTACAGGCGATTGACAAGCTGCAAGAGATTTGTGCCTCGTGGGACGACAAGTGGGATGAGGTAGACATGGCCAAGATCAAAAGTCTGCCACTGCAGGAGATTATGGAGCAGCGAATGCAGCTTGCCAAGAAGATGAGCACGTCGCCGGCGATGTCTTGCCCTGCGTTCCTCAAGCACTTTGCCATGTGCCACGACGAGTGGCTCATCAAGGAGCACATCCAGCAGCTCAAGTCGTCCCTCTCGGACCAGAACCTGCAGCTGTTGCCCGACTACGAGCAGCGTGTGCAGGTGCTCAAGGAGCTGGGCTTCGTCGACGACGCGACGCGCATCCAGCTCAAGGGCAAGGTAGCGTGCGAGGTGCACTCAGGCGACGAGCTGGTGCTGACGGAGCTGATCCTGGACAACGTACTGGCCGACTTCGACCCGGCCGAGATCGCGGCGCTGCTGTCGGCGTTTGTGTTCCAGGAGAAGACGCTGGTGGAACCGGTGTTGACGGGCAACCTGGAGCGCGGGCGGGAGCGCATCGTGGCCATCTCGGAAAAGGTCAACGACGTGCAGACGCGGCTGCAGGTGATTCTGTCGTCGGAGGACTCCAACGACTTCGTGTCGCGGCCGCGCTTCGGGCTGATGGAGGTGGTGTACGAGTGGGCGCGCGGGATGAGCTTCAAGAACATCACGGGGCTGACTGACGTGCTGGAGGGCACCATCGTGCGGACGATGACGAGGCTGGACGAGACGTGCAGGGAGGTCAAGAACGCGGCGCGCATCATTGGCGACCCGGACCTGTACCTGAAGATGCAGCAGGCACAGGAGATGATCAAGCGCGACATTACTGCCGTGGCGAGCCTGTACATGTAGGTGCGGGTGGGATATGGGGTCATCGGTGGGGATATGTATTTGGTAAAAATGACGAGTATACATGTGGAAAGGATGCATTTCAAGGACATGGAGTTTTGATTTACAAAGGCACGCAGGCAGAAGTGGTAGGCAAGATGGCTGGTTAGATGTCATCGTCAATTGTAGAAGGCAGTGCTAAGGAGAAGAAGAGTAATAAACAGGACAAGAATCGATTCCAAAACCAAAAGAGTAACGCCGAGTACAATGAACGGATGGGCCGTGTCTGGCCGAGTGCGGCATTGGGCGATGTGCCTTTTGCCAGCTGCATTGCGGTGGTATCCAGACAAACCGCACAGGGTCACCAGCCCCGACTCCCCAGTCCTACATTCTTCTTTTTTAAAATTTTTAAAAGTTTTCGCTCGGTCGTCGGCATTCACTACGCCCGCAGCGCACGAAGTCTCTGCTGGAGGGCGTCCTCCTCCTCGGCCGTGGGCTCGTTGGTCTGCGCGGCGGCGGCGGCGGGCTCGGCGGTGGCCGGCGTGGCCTTGCTGAGCTCCTGGGAGAGCTCGATGCCGGCGTCGTCGGCCAGCTTTCCCAGCAGCTCGTGCACCGCGTCCTCGCCGACCTGCGCCGATGTGGACTGGGTGATGGCGTCCTGGTAGATGCCGTTGGACATGGCGTAGTCTTCGTTTTGCTGCTTGAACTGCTCGAGGGTGTGTAGGGTCTGCATGTGCGTGCGCGCACAGTGTCAGTTCAGGGAATACATCCCAAACTCCCGGTTTCGTCTCTCCTTTTTTTTCTGCTGCTCACCTTTTCCGGGTTCGTGTTCTTCTGGGCGACGTTCATGACACGCGAGGACGAGGCCATCATGTGGGTCATGCGGTTCATCGAGTTGTTGGCCTGGATCTGGGCGGCGGAGAGCTCGGCCATGTCGGCCATCTGGTCCATCTGCTGGGCGAGGGCCTGCTTGGCGAGCAGGACCTTGGCCTTTTGGTAGGCCTTTTGCGTCTCGCCGCGCTTGAGCAGCTCCTGGATCTGCTTCTTGAGGACGGGGTCCTGCTTGGAGGCCTTGGTGGCCTCGCGGCGGGCCTGCTTGGCCTGGAAGCGCGCCTGGAACTCGACCTGCATGTCGCGGGCGAGCTGGCGGTTGGACATGGTTGGGCGGGCGGTTATTTGGTGATTTGGTGATTTGGTAGGGAGAGGTTAGTGGGAGGAGGCGAGAGAGAAAGAGAGAGAGAGAGAGGAAGAGAGGTTCTGGGATGTCTTGAGGCGAATATGGAGGCCGAGGGACAAAGTGGGGTGAGGCGGTTCGCACGCTAAAATTGGTGGGCAGTGACGCAAGTCTATTTAGAGGGGTTTATTAATGATTTGAGCAGGGAAGAAATAAATACCAAAGTAGGCAACAATTAAACTGTATTTTCTTTTTCTTCTTCTTCTTCTTCTTCTTCTTTGCCCTTGATGGAAATGACAGACAGGTTGGCGGCTTGCTCTTCACGGATCGTACCTATTAGTGGCGGGATTAAAATATAGTAGAGGACCCCTTTCATGATTGTAGGAATATACTAGGTACAGGGTAGTGATATGTCCCCTCTGCCTCACACCAGCTCCCGTCTTTCGCTGCCATCCTCGGGAGTTGCAAAAACATGTTCCACCCTCGTTCGCACATAGACTTTCACTTTGTTACGGTTTGAGCTTAAACACAGGAACAGTAGAAAAATTGGCAACAGTACCACCAGCAACGCGACGACCAACGTGATGAGAAACAGCAGAGGATGCGAGAGAATCCTCGCACTGCAGATGGCAACCAGCATCCAGAACCCAACACCCAGGATTGCCGTGTCGTCGATGTATCGAAGTGCGACTCCTGAAGGGATGTATCGGCCGACTTCGTGATTGATGATGCCTAGGAAGAGGCCGATGCAGGTCACGAGTATCATCTCGTCGACGAGACCAATGACGAAGACGGGTTTTGTCCAGCTGGAGCCCTGCAACACGACCGCGAGAATGCCCAATACGCCGAGGATGGCGGAGATGACCAGCAGCGCAAACATGGCCGCTGCCAACTTGCCGGTGAAGCCGTGATCGGGGCCTCTGGCGTTGAGTGCCTCGACGCACTGGTGGATGGGCGCGGCATGGCTGTCAGAGACATTCGCGGCCTCGACATCCACGTTCAGCTCAGACACCCAGCTGATCCGCGGCCCGTGGCTCCGGCATCTCGTCACTCCGTCTTCGACTCTGCAGGAGCCTGTGTTTTTTTTTTTGGTTTTAGCAAAGCCAATCGATGGACCGCTGGTGCTCGGGAACGAACATACCCGACAGGCCGATGCGGTAGGCATCGGGTAGGATGTCTTTGGTCAATTCGTAGCACTCATCGCCAAGGGTTTGCCTCTGCAATTTCTGGTCAATGTTGAGCAGACTATAGCGGCTCTCCGAAGAAGTGCGACCACTCGCCAAGACGCAAATCGTCAGCGCCAGGATGCCTGTCAATGGAGGGTTAATCTTTTCACTCGGCACAGGTGATGCTTCGAACTTTGGCATACCCAAATTGCATACGATTATCCAGCCATAGGAGAGCTTCAGAAGCCATGCCTTTGCCGACATGTCGATTGATGGCTTGAGAGCTCGAGGTAGTTTATAGCAGACGACTCAGCCTAGTTGTTCAGCACCTAGGGATAGGGTGTTCCTGGCATTATATACCGTTTCAAGCCTCAACGACACTGTCTCAGTAAATCCGGGATGAGATGCGCCCCTGCAGGTAGGGCTCAACTGAGCTTACTGTGAAATGGTAGGGATAGACTGTGCCACTTGTTTGGTCGTGTGCCTGGTTATGCTGATCTGTTGCGAGGTCAGCCGCGGTTTCAGCCTCTGGCTCAGCTGCGAGGGTAGAATAAGGCAATGGCTATGAAAGGATGTATGGACTGTTGTATAACATGCTTGGCATATGGACAAGTTGTCAGTTGTGGCTTTGTAGCTGAAAGACAGGGATATAAAGGAAAGATTCTGCGACAGATGACGAGGGGGTATTTGTGATTGTGATGGCAGTTAAGCATAAAATTAGCATCGGGCTTCTAGTGGAGAGCTGAATCCCTGAATGGACTAGAAATAAGAACATAGATGATACTTGATACTACTGCAGCAGTCTTTTCAGCAGATCGTAGGCTGCATGCGCCAACCCCTGTCCCGTCTTGGCATGGAAACAACAGTAAGTGTTGAGCGAAGGGCAATGATGAATAGGGTGGACGGCACTGGAACAAGACGGGACGGGATCTCACCACACAGCAAACAGAAAAACGGACATGTATTTCGATAAACCTAGAAGCCCTGCCCCTATTTCAACAGCTCCCCGTACGTCGCCTCCTCCAGCTTCTGCCACAGCAGCCCCGACGGCGGCGCGCTCTCATTGTTCGCCGCAGGGTCAAACTCGATGACGTTGAGCATCATGACGCCGGCGATGCCCGATTCCCGATCCAACCACTGCATCCCGAGTCAGCATCAACCCTCCACAAGCACACGCGACCAAGCAAGACCTTACCCATCGCGGCCCGGACGCGCCGCTCCACGAGATGGAGCCCTTGCGGCGCTTCCCCGGCACGTCGTCGACGTTGACCATGCCGCCGAGCGCCTGCTGCATGCGCGCGCCCCGCGGAAACTCGGGCGCCACGATGCCGTGCACGCCCATGTCGTACGTAAAGGCCTCGATGCCCCGGACCTGCCCCGGCGTCAGCCGGTGCCTGCAGAGCTCCTCCATCGCCGGCTCCTCGAGCAGCCGGCCCGCCAGCAGGCCGCGCAAAAAGGTGGCAAAGTCGCGCGCCGTCGAGAACAGCCCGCCACCACCGCCCTCCATCGTCCAGTCTTCTCTTACCGCCGCCGCCGCCGCCGCCGGGTCATCGCCGTCTTGCTGCGGCTCCAGCTTGCCGCCGCCGCCGCGGCGCGCGACGTCGGCGACGAAGCGGCCGCGGACGTGCGGCAGCCGCGAAAGGGTGGAAGCCGGTGTCGCGCATGCCGAGCGGGGAAAAGACGTGCTCGTGCATGTAGGCGCCGAGAGAGCGGCCGGTGAGGAGGGCGAGCAGCTCGCCGGCCCAGTCCGGGCCGGTGCCGTAGTTCCAGTACTCGTCGGGCGCGTAGACGAGGGGCGTGTCGATGGCGGCGCGGCTGCGGGCGGGGAAGAGCCCGCGGCGGCGGTCCGGGCGGCGGGACCACTGCAGGGCGCGCGGGTTGGAGAAGTCGTAGGGGTAGCCGGATGTGTGTGCGAGCAGCATCCTGTGTATGTGTGTGTGTGTGTGTGGATGGCCGTGAATGTGAGCGAGTCTGAGAAACGGAGAGAGCGGGAAGAAAGGGGAACTCACCGGAGAGTGATTGGCGACGTGTTGGCTTCGAGGATGGGCGTCCCGTCAGGCTCGAAGCCGCGTAGGATTTGCACCTTTTGCATCTCGGGGAACCGGGGCCGGACGTCGTCTTCGAGGTTGACGAGGCCGCGCTCGACGAGCTGCAGCAGGCACGTCGCCGTCACGACCTTGCTCATGGAGGCAATCCAGGTGAAGGAGTCGGCGTCAAAGGCGGGCGAGGTGGCTTCCAGGCCGATGCGTCCAGCAGCACCAGAGTAGAGGAAATCTAGGCACATGGCAGTCGTGGAAGTTAGCAGACGTGAGTTTCTTTTTCACTTTTCCCATCTTTACTTCGGCATCGGCGGTTGCAAGCATCGCGGGCCGTGGATGGATCAACATACCATCCTTGTCAGTTACGATAAAGGCAGCGCCGAGGACTTTGCCCGTGGTGTCGTCGCCCAGCGGCACGGCGTCGTTCAGGATGGCATTCAACTTTTCCATTCTAGTGACGATTTGGACCTGTAAAATGTGAAAGAGGGAAGATCAGAGGAAGCCGACGCAGGTTGGCCACCATCAAATGACGTGTCCCGCCAAGTTACATTGAGGTCAGCCTGGTTAGACTTGCTGACCCCGCCGCTGACGGCTCACCACATCATGGTGCAGATCGATCTTACCGGTCCCGCTCCCGCTTCCGCGGCTGGATGTGTTTGGGTTTCTGAAGCCCTAAGGAGGGGGGGGGCGTCTGTATACTTGCGGTTAGAGACGGGTGTCGCCGTGGTGAGCAGCTATGGTATGGGCGCCTCGGTTCGGCTTGTTCCTTGGGTACCACTCGGGAAGCAGAGTTGCCACTCGCGTTGTCGGCTTGTAGAAAACTGAGAGATGGTTGGTAGTTCATTTTCATTTTCATACCCAGAAGGGCTACCAATCAGGTCTTGAATTAGAGTAGAAAATTAGAGTAGACAATCAGAGTAAATTGTAGTGCCGTGTGGTGCAACGGCCGAGTCGTCGCACGACAGCCGCCTCGCACACCATCTAACTGCCGGGCGCCGCACTGGAATTCTGGCACAACTACACAACTGGCCACCGGAGAAGCTCACAGGGAAAGGGACGTAGTTGTGTTTGTCAAGAGTTGAGTGAATACCGTGGTCAAGTATACAAGTACAGCAATCAATGCCGCCGAACCAGGATGGTGTGTTCCCAGGTCAAGGCTGACCCGGGGTGTGCAGAAAACATGCCAAAATCAACAAGAATGGATAATAAGAAGCAGGGGAAAGTTGTCATCATCGGGTTCATATCTATAATAGGGCCCGCATCACAGCAGTTCCAGGCTTCGTCCTGGGGCATTGTGCTGGGCGTGATATGGAGCATGGAAGCACCTGGCTGGCTTGTAATACGCCGCAGAAGACAATGTGCAGGGCTTGGCTACATGATGTAACTTGGATAATTCTTGTGCTTTAACCAAAACATTTCCGTGTCTTGTCTGTCGTAAAGATGAAGGTTATATAAGGTGCGAGGCACATGATGGTCGAACCACTGCACTGGTAGTCAATGTAGAGGCAGCCAGAGCCACACAGCCTTGGGAACTGGCGACTGAGGGATTCCTGGTTACCTCAAACACACAGGTGAATTCGCTTCTCCTGCATTCATATTTTTTGATCCTATATATTCACCCTCCTACTACGCGTCATTTGTCTCACAAGCCAGGAAATAACCGTCGCCGCATGCGTACAAAGTACATGGTCACTGAAACAGGTGGTACTTCAGTCACGTATGCAAGTACAGGCAAGACATGCAACCCACAGGAATCCTTCCCTGGCCGCTCCTTGCTTCCTCGTCTTCCATGTGCATGTTTGCTTTCCTTTTTTTTCCATTTCCCCTCTTCACCGATCATGTACCCCGGATTGATGCCACCATCAACCTCACTCACTCACCCACTCCTTCAATCTTCAACCCTCCTCAACTGAGATGCCGCCACCGCCTTCCTTTACTCGCATCAACCAAGTCGTCTCCGTCCAGTATGCCACTTCGAGAAAAAATGACCCGTCGCCGCTCTCCGGCAATCCGCTGAGCGCGAGCGGCGAAGCGACCGACGATTCCTCCTCGCCCAGGACCATCCTCTTCCTGTCCTGGGCCGACGCCGACACCCGGCACATTGAAAAGTTCACCAAGCTGTACAACGAGCTCTTCCCGCGCGCCGACATCATCCTCGTCGAGAGCGGCATCGTCGAGTTCTTCCTGCGTCCTACCGCCGTCAAGCGGCGCCTCGTCGAGCCCGTTGTCCAGATGCTGCTCCGCCGCGACCACGACGACGACGAAGAAGACGCCCTGCACGTGCACATCATGTCCAACGGCGGCGCCGAGCAGTGGCGCGCCATCGAAGACCTCATGCGCGCCGGCGGCGCCGGCGGCGACGGCGACCGCCCGCGCTCCTCGCTGGCCGCCGCGCCGACCGTGCTCCC
>MWMN01000150.1:31895-62020 GCA_002968875.1 Cordyceps cicadae | reverse complement strand
TATACTAGAAGAATAATATGTATTTAAGAAGTAGCTACGCCCACCTACGTACATACTATTATGTATCTAATACCACCTAAGGGGTGAACTGAGTTTTAGTGATAACTCACCTATAGGCTGCTATACTTCTAGAGGCCTTCTTAAAAGACCTATTAGATACGATGCTAGAGAGGATGGCAGTAGTTATTAAGGTAGATAGGATGTATACGAGATTTTAATAGGCAAAATACCTTCCTATTCTGGAATAGCTTTAAATTAGTACATAGAAGGGGTTAAAAACTTACCCTTCACACTTAGTACAGCTAATTTACTTAGTTTCCTACCTATCCCTTGTCTCGTGACCTGCCTTCCTGCTTGACATCTGCTTTCTCCACGAGTTAACTTTATTGTTCCTGATCGCGCACAGCTGGTCATTCTTGCTTGCGCCTTTTTGCTTGCGCCTTTTCCTGCCGGCAGAGCTAGTATAGGCTTTTGACATGCCACAAGGATCAGTTTGCGGAGGCTAAATGTGAACGCCTTGCACAGCAAATAGCCAAGACGGCGCGATTGTACTGAGTCAAAAATCGCTGTTTTAGCTAGTTATGGAGAAATTGTCCACAAACGCTGTTTTGTGCTCATTACTGTAGGTGCTGCCATTCTTGAGCAGCCGTGGGAGGAAAAAAATACATACAGCCTGCTTTCGCATTGAAATAAAAAAGCTGCTTCTGATTAGGAGGTCATCCAACAGATTGCCTACAATTATGGACGATTGCGACAAGGCCGCGGATGTTTGCGCCCAAGAATGCGATCCAGGATAAGACAAAATAGCTCAACCTATTTAAACAAAGATCCCAAGTACTGTTTTGTCATTGCCGACTCATCAGTCCCGACACCGGCACATAACGCCATGGCTCTCGTGAGAAAACTAATGTATCTTGTGTCTATATGGAGTTTTATGATCGGTCGCACTGTAGGACATCAGGCCCGCGTTGAAAATCATTGCCCATTTCCAGTTTATCTGCGATCTGTTCAACAACTTATTCTTGAGCCGTCTCCCATCTATGAAATCGGTCCCGGACAGGCATATTCAGAAACTTACAAGCCTGTGGACAATTTTACTGGGGTCTCAATCAAGATAAGTAGAGGGCAATCTATAACAGGTCCCATCACACAGTTTGAATACAGCTTCAAGCCTCAGCAATCGCCAAGCTTATTCTACGACTTATCGGATATCAACGATGCAGATCCACGCCAGTTCTGTGACTTTGGTCTCGCGTTATATCCTTCTTCTCCTGAATGTCATCCCATCATTTGCCCGGCATATTGCCGACGATCTTGCTCGCAAGTATATAATAAGTTTGATGATGACTCTGCCACTCGAGGCTGTCACGAAGAGTCGTTGGCATTGATCCTTTGTAGTGATTGGCATAACTCGCTCTTGTAAAGCCTCATCGAGCGAAATACAGGGGAACTGTTTGCACGCAGAGTTGGGCAAAGGTAACTCATCCCGTCGATCCAGAGAAGGGCGAATAGAGCGTAGTGACAGCCTGGTCCAGGCTGTAGCGTCGCTAAAACCTATTGCGTATCCAAAACTTTTGGAAAGGGAGAATAGGCCCCGATCCAGCAATTATTTTAAAAGGCCGACACCGAGTACAGTACAATATCGCTCTTCTACAACAAAACTAATTTTCTCCGTGATGCAGACAAAAAGAGCTGTATTAGAATCGAGACTCATTTGGAAGGAAATAAAGCATGTGAGGAGGCCCACCCATTGTTCCTCCGAAAATTGACCAGCAAAAGAATGCCACTTTAGCGCCCGACTCCGAGCGACCGCCGTCTTCATAGCATTTGTCTTCGTCACCTCTCAAATTTTAGGCCGGACCTGCAGCTCGAATGGAATTTCTTTGTGAAAATCGAGCTATTCTTGGTCAGCAACAGCATACTACGTTAGAATTCGGACATACAAGTTCGTTCAGATTTGGGAGTGCCTTTCCATCAGGGCAGCACACGCTGCGACGCCAAGAACCGGTAACAGGGCACTGATATAACAGTACGCAGATTCTACCGCGGCGCCCTAGCCGCTGAGTCTTCCTCTCTATAGAAGGACCTCGTTTTCGGACAACTTCTTTTTGTTTTTTGTCATTCTTCTGCAGAGCGTCATGATTGATCTCTTGATTGGATGTCCTGCCCTCAATAATCTACACAATTAGCAGTGAGCTCATCATAGATGTATGTGTACAAAGCGCTATAAGCTTACCATTGCGTTTAGATCTGGGAAAGCCATGCCTGGGGGGCAGTGTTGAGTGACATGCCATACCGCTCGGGGATGCTCGTACACGAGAAGTGCTGGCACATTTCCGCTGTTACCGAGTTTTTTTACATGGCATACTAGGCATGCTAGGGAAAGAGGAGTGTCCTCGCGGCGCATGACTTCAATAGAAAGATTTGTGGAAAGAATATCGGTCTCCAATCTCGGAATTATTTTTCAAAAGCGGTTTTCGGATATGGCTCACATATACTTATAGCTGTAGCAACGTCATGTTGTCCGCAACCTGGCTTGAGGAGCAAAAAAAGGCGGTTCTTGTCCTTTTAGAATGCGGAAAGCAACGTTCTGTTCGTCCAAGCTGCTCCTTGGCAGCCAATTCTTACTCGCAGCACTCTATGGGGTGCGCCATGGGGTGTGTAATGGGGTGCGCCACGGGGTGTGTAATGGGGTGCGCCACGGGGTGTGTAATGTGTGTGTCATGGGGTGTGCCAGTCATGGGTTGCGAAGCAAAAAGTTGCTGCTTGTGCTGCAACTTCTTGGCGGATCGCTTTGGCATCAATACAAGTAACCGGACTATTTCGAGTCGAAAGCTAAGTTCAGTCAGATGCATACCGTCACCACTATCGCGGAAGAAGGCAAGTCCAACAGTTAGAAGCGTGAGACGCCTGGCGAGATGGCCTGGAACTAGCCACCAACAGGCCTTTGTGCTTGCTGCAGCGTGCGTCGAATTTTCTAGGATAGGATACTATAGCAGTCCAAGCTACTGTATATAATTAAGAAATACGAGACTAGTAGCTAAGAAGTCTGAATCGTCTCTCCTGGGTGATTTTGTAGCTCCCAGCGAGGCTCCGCTAGCCTGTAGGGTAGCAGAGTAACAGCTAGCAGACCCGCCAACGTATGGCTACCAAAAGCTGGTTTTTGACTTCGCAGACGGACCAACCTGGGTACATACATTGGCCTATAATCCTGCGGTGCGCATATGCTCTGTTTCAGATTCTGACCAAGTTTTAGGATTACAAAAGGTGAGACAGACCGCGCGCGATACAGTGCAGCTGCGCCGCAACTGACCGACCAGGCTATCAGAGATGCTAGTCCTCGACTACCTCGAGAGGCACGGCCAGCTCCAGCCGCTGGCGTCGGTAGTGCTCACATATTCGCCTGCTATAGTGGGAGAGACGGTATATGAGTGTAGGGATCGCGTCGACATGATGTCGCTTGCTCCAACCGATTTCTTCAATTCCGAGGTCGTCATATGTCGTGAGCAATAAAAAATTCTTTATATCCGAATAAAGCAATTGAACGATAAGCACAGCTGGGAAACCAATAAGCTTTGGATTGAAACAAATGGCGTCACGCATTGGCGGGGGAAGAACACGCAACTGTTTAGCAGAGTGAAACAAATTAACGAGCCATGTGACATTTGGTGATTCTGCTCTTTGCTCGAAACTATCATATGAGGCCGCATAAGGTCTACGGCTTCTCTTCGTTCCAGCCAACTGGTTCTCGATGATCGTGCATTCGCAATCCTTGCCGCTTCAGACCAATTTAATCACTATTATATATTTGGATCAGCTTGACCTGCAGCTAGAACCGCCCGAAGAGCAGGACCCAGCTCCAAGTTGTTTTTCTTCCATGTTTGACCATTCGGAAAGACTTTTCGGCGAAGCTCTTTTACCAGGGAATTCAACGGCCTGTAGTAAACTGAGAAGTGTTTCGCAGTCGTCTGCAGAAATATACTCTCATCAGCCACGGTCCCAAGTTTTAGCCGGGCCAACGCATCATCAGTTTCGTAGTTCCAACTGTCAAACTCGGATGGAGCTCTTTCTTTGCCAGGACCGTCATAGTGGATACAGATCCAGAAAATGACCCAGAAGAACGATTCCAGGTCGTGCATAAATGAATGCTCTTCGCCTAGTAGAGCCCCAATTGCCATGAATGCGCGTGTACCAGTTCTGCCTTTTGCTCCGGACGCTTCCAGCCGCGACAGCTTGATGGCAAGATCAAGGTCTATTATAAAAGCACGCTTTTCATCCGGACTAATCAGAAGATTGTTGATGGAAATATCCCTGTGCAAGTAACCTTTATTGTAGAGCGACTCGTACCCTTTCAGGCACTGTTCGAAGGCCATGAGCAATGCCTTTCTAGAACTGGCTTCATAAATAGGCTTGCCGTACTCAAGAATGAGCCTTCTGTGTACGCGGTTTTGGCCAGCTGCGGTGCTCGACTTGATCGGTGACGTCGAGTGCGAGCGCTTCCTTGGCGGTTCGGGTAGGTCTGTCGAGGATGTTCGCTTGAGGCGGCTGCTCCTTCGTGGTGGCGTGCTTGTAGAGCTAGAGACAGAAACTTTCGAGCGTTCGAGTTGAGAACTCACATCGCCCAGAAACTTTAGCCCGTGCCGGACATTCGTTGATACGTCGTCGACTGCGCCATCCACAAAAACAGTCGTATGCCAATAATATTTCGCCACATGAACCACGCCCTGTTCCGTCACATCTCGAAGCATCTCGCCTTCGTCAGCACGCTCCGTGTACTGCCATGCGTCCTTAACAACAAGCGAGGTTGTCGGGTCAGTTTCGGAATATGCTTGCCAACAAGTGGTGGCTCGGCCAGCAACGCAGCGTGCTCGTCTCATGACCTTGCGAAGGAAAATACGTTCCGTTGTACCATTTCGCTCGATGTCAATATATTGCTGATCATTGTTCTTCATGATCGTCGGATCATGTCCAAGGCCCTTTTCACTCAACCGCAGAAAGCCTAGTATAGTTGCGATAAATTTTCGGCCATCCTTGTTGATGTCGAACCGGCTAGAAGCAATACCGCCCAATCGGTCAAACACCCAAATCCTCATCAGTGGTCCGCATAGCGTAAATGCGACCGTAAAACGGCGCGTGGCTTGGGCAGCCAATACCTCTCTCGCGTATTGGCCAATATCCATCCAGGCCTTTGCTGCAGTATCCGCCGAAGGATTGCTTTTCAACTCTCCCGGTATCTGTATCTGAGACCAATGACATCTGGTGTTCTCATCGGCCTCCGAGTCGCTGACAAACCCTATATCTAGCTTGCGTTCACTCGTGGAGCCCCGAATCGGCTTGTTGGGCAGAGCCAATGGTCTGCAAATGGCTGGCGGAAGACCCAGATCGTCAGCCTTAGCTGCCAACTTGGGTATGATGCATTTCAGCCAAGCGAGTACATCGTCCTGATTTGCGTCTTTGGGCCATCCATTCCAGCCTTCCAAAAAGAGCGGATTGTCTCCGCTCGTGCACCTTTGAAAGACAGTGTCGGCAGCCTGGGACAGACCCGGAATAGCTCCGAAAAAAGCGTCATGAAAACCAGGCAAATCGACATGCAATGGCCCAAGTTCCCACTTAAGGACTCGGTCGACGTACTGTCGATACTCAGATGAGTTTGCGAAGCTGCCTGTATTGTGCTTCCATGGAGTCTGTTGTAAAGAAGACGCGATCGTTCGAGGGGGCGTAGTCTCAAAGGCGGCGGCGGTGACAAGATCCCATATCAGTACATCCGACGGCTTGTCAGCGAGCGCTGCCTCTAGGAGCGGCTTGGTACGATCGAAGTTAAAATGGTCGGATGCTGCAGCGGAAATGAGACGCAAGATATCGTCGCGAATACATCCGCCCCCAGACGGCAGACGGCGTGACGCGGGCAGAATTTGGAGAGCCGAGAGGAGCGAAGATGTAGCATCTTGAACGTCTGTGTTGATGGTCAGTATTGCTAGTCGCTGGCTACAGTATGACACGCACCTTCGCGACTCAATTCAGAAACCGCGCGAGACGCGGATGGGTGGGCCGCGATGAGCCCTTCATAGTTTGCGCGAAATGTGTCGAGGCCATTTGCAATAGGACAATCGCTGATCACACTGGCTTTCGTCTGGTCAGAGCGTATCATGGTTGTTACTAAGGCGGAGGGAAAGCATTCTTGCGGCTAGAGGCTTGGTTTGCAGGCGGAAACTGTGTGGATGCTTAGTTGCTATCGTGTCGTGTCTAATGTATCCACTCAGCCAAACAGAGGCGCACGTGACAGGCACGGCACTAACCGTTACAAATATCCATCCATGTTGCAACTCTGCCGTCAGGCAGCCAGAAAAATTGTATCATAGGAAAAGAAGCTTTATACAGGTAGGAAATGAAAAAAAAAAAGAAAAAAAAAGAGAAAAAGAAGCTATGTATAAGCAGGAATCGAACTTGCAACTTCTCTAGGCGTGCAACTAATATAATACTGTATGAATGGCTAGTTAAGTAACAAAAAAGTGAAGCGAACTTGAGTTATAAGTGGCAAAAAACTTACAGCCTGCGCCAGCTGTAAGGAAAACCATCTATGATAACTCGGCCGGTGCTGTCATCGGTACCATGCTAGGTTTTATTTAAGGAAAAGCACAAGTCATGGCCTCCGTCGGTACTTCATAGGCGACATGCTTGGTATTTCTTCCCTAGCGACTACGGGAGTGCGTGGACACTCACTTTGTAATCACTTTCGAATCCAGGGCCTGCCGGCTTCTAGATACAAGGTCCCTAGACCTCAGCATCAAACAAGCGGTAGGTTATCGAGTGCGTACGTCACTCGAGCCAGCGCTTGTCTTTAACCGTTAGGCCACGGAGGTTCCTTAGTGATAACTGAGAGAGTTATTCTGCTGCATAAGGCTCAACACATAGTTCTGTACGGTCGTGAAGTGTGTGTGTACTATATTGCTCTCTGCTTTGAACGGGCCCGTCGACTGCCACCAGCTGCATGCGAATGTTGTTTTGTCAACGATCTGTTATACGCGCTGTCTCGCTCATTGCCACGGGCGCTGCGGCTTTGGCTGCCTGGTCGCCTGGCCAGCTGGCTTAAGGAGGTGAGTATAATGAACGCCAAAGCTATTATTATAGCTCTTATCATTCGATGTCCAGCAAAGTAGTCTGCGATGCCATTGCTCGCCACAAATCGACCATGGCTGATCTGTCCAAATAAATCAGCACCAATTCAACAAAAGCTGTGACATAAGGCGCTGCGCTAGGAGATTTACTTACGATTCAAGTCTAGTAACTTTGCGGCATTTGTGGAGGCAGAAGTCCGTGAATCGTTGCACAGTTTCCTGACCGTCGAAAACCACCATAACCACCCTTTTTTCCGGAACGGAAGAAAAGCTCTCTTTTAGAATGACCTTCGCCCTCCAGCATTCTTTGCTCACTTCTACTTCTTCCACGTCTTTCCAATTAACGTCAAATCGAATGGACAGAGGAGCTACCCATTCGCCCTGGCGTTCCACTCGGTAAACCAAGCATCCCTCTTCCCAGCTCCAGCATTGGCCAGGCGTTTCGGGGCTCCGCTTTTCGGGGCTCTTGAATTGTGCTGTTTTGATTTGGACTATTTTCCACTTTCCCCACACAGTAGAGGCACCGCTCTGGGATTCAGCATCTGAATGCTCTGCAAGTGATGGCTCTACCACTTGACCCAGTGCAGGAGAGTTTGCCTCGACGCGTTCGTCATGTGAGACAACTATCGTGTCTTTGAGTGAAGCGTGTTTCTTATTTTGGCCGTCTGGTTCCTCGACCGAGCCTTCTGGAAGCCGTTTGTTGCGTGAGTCTGGCTCCGTGGCAGTTGGTGAGCGGCATGCATCGTGAGCAGGTTCGGGTGCGGTCATGTTGCAAGGGCTGGAGGATTGCACCCTCTCCAGAACAGTGGTGATTTCATTCGGCATTTCAACTGCGATATGCTCGTCCAGAAACGGGGGATTGATGTCCAGCAGTGACTGCTTCACACGGGCCGGCCCAAGTGTCGTAACAAGCTGACGCGAGAAGGTTTCAAGAACGGCCGCCATTTGTTTCTCGTATGCGTCCTCAGCATCTTGAAGACCAAACACCTCGAGAATCCTCTTCTCGCCAGCATGCTGTATGATATCATCTTGGATGGTCTTGGCCTCGTCGGCCAGTGCCAGACTACCAAGGCGGTGAAAGCAACTTTCAAGATGTGCCACAATCTTCCCGATCCTCTCTGCGAGGACAATTGTCGGAGTCTTCACTTCGTCTATCGTGATGGCGGTTTCTTGAACTTGAAGTCGTATCCGCTTCAGCACCTCTGATGCCGGCGCTGAGGCCATGTATGTTGTGGATGCACCGACAGTGCTCTCCGGTCTTGCTTGTTGCGATGGCGGGTGCCGATTGTTCGAAATGCTTTCTTCGTTCTGGCTTTCGGCATTTTTTCTTTTATTGCTTTTCGGGCGTGTAAAATGTAGGCCGGCTTTGCTTAGCGCGTCAGAGACATCACGAAACGTTGGTACGTCAGTTCTTGTTGGTCCTCTATTCCGCCGCCGCGGCGCCCTTGCCTCCATTATGCAATCCAGCTCTTTGACAAATGCGTTCCAGGGAGGCGGACCATGCGCTTTTACTAACAAGTTCCACGTGGACACTGCCGCGCCGCTCAACTTTTTCTGCACAACCATACTTGTCACGCTGAAATTTGCAGCGATCTGCTCAGCACGCTCGTTGACTTTAGACATTGCTGTGAGAACTGGTAATGACGGTGCGGGGGCTGGTCGCTGTCCGACGTCTTGACGCGTGATATATTGGCAAAATTATAAATTCGAGAGGAGCGGATGCGCTGGCATAGATTCGTGTTATGCGTCGTACTCTTGGGCCGCTGGGTCCATCGATCGTTTTGTTGTTGGAGTCACTCTTGTGTTAGGCGCTGAGCTTTTATATTCCAGGTCAAGGTAGGTTTAGCACGGTGTAAGCTCGCTATATACCCAACGTTTAGCGGCTGAACTAGGTTGTCTACGAACCCTAACAGCACTAAAGTCTGGTCCTCTATGGCTTTGCCTCTTGTCCCACACTATTTAGACGCCTGCGGCCACTAACGTCGGCCACCCACTTCTAAGCCACACCCCCTTTTGAGCCACCTATCGTTAACATAAGGCACAACGCAAAAGCTTTATAATAAATACAATTAAAATTCAGAATATATAAAAGCTATATTAATTAATAGCTAAGAAGCTAGAAAATTAATCTATAGCTAACTTAATAATTAGATATATAATGTTACTAGTTAATTATGTATTAAGCTACCACTGTGTGTTTTTAACCTCTATAACTTAAAGGAATAATTTATTAGGATCTATAATAACTATTTAACGTTTTTTAGGCCTAATAAGCTTAATTTTAGCTTTAAGCTATTAGATCTAGCCCTCTATAAGCGTTATTCTAGCTTATTAGATATTAAATTGCTTCTTAATTTTCTATTATATTAACTATATTATACGCTTATTAGTTAAGCGCTTTAAACTCTCTAAAAATAGGTAGTAAAGCTCTTCTTTATTAATAGGTGTTTTTAATAGTAGAAGGCCTTTATTAGACGCTCGTATTAGCTATAGAGGCGTTATTTAAGGCGTTATTTTTAGTACCTTAAGTAGTAGCTCACTTATTAATAGGCGTACTATATAGATAGGCTATAATCCTAATATTCACTAGTCTAAACGAATATTCTTTTCTATTATTCTAGCCTCTCTTATAATAGTATAACACTTAAGAAAAATCCTCTTTCTAACTAGTAAAGAATCGTTATTATTAGGGTGTTTTCTAAGCTTAGTCTAATAGGCTCTTTTAATAGTACTAAAGACAGCTATATTAAGAGGCTAAAGGACGTAAGAGCTATAAGCTAGTAGGAATAGAAGGTATATATTATTATTATAATATTTAGATAGGAATTCGTCTATATAATAACTACTATAGCTATTAATAATAAGAAGTCTTTACTCCTCTACTCTCCTTAGCTTCGTCTTAAGGATAAAGATCGTTTTAAGCTAATTAATAGTAATAGTATTACTTGTCTAGCCCCTTAAAGAAGCCTAGAAATACTAGTCTTTAAAGGCTCCTAATTTATTAGGAAACCACTATTATTAAACATTCTTTCTATTAAAAAGAACTAATAGATTTAGCTTCTTCCCTATAGCTAAGATACACTTAAAGATTATACTCTAAAAGCACTAGCTAGACTATCTCTTTAGGGTAATTCTCTTCTATAATAACCTAAGTACTAGGCTATTCTCTTAAAGCCCTATTATAAGCCCTATTTCGTCTATATTATATTAGTTATAGGGGGGTATATTAATAATCTATTAGACACTAAGAAGCTTAAAGAAAGTCTAAATTATATAAGTTAAAGCCCTATTTAGATATTAAAAATTAAGGCGCTTACCTCTAAGCGTTTTAACCTCTAGGTTATGTTTTAAAAAGCCTTATAACTAGTTAATTCTAATATTATAATTATTACTATTAGCTTAGTAGAGACTTAAAGTAATCTTCTAGACCTACTAGTAGGTAGGGGGGTTACTAAGATAATCCTAAATTAGGATCTAAGAGATAAGATGTGATTCCTAAGCGGCTAGAAGCCGTTATAACGGCTTAAAAGCCTCTTTCTATAATACTATGCCTTTAATATAATACTATAGCGTTCTTTAAGGTATAGACTAGCGATTTACTGCCTTTTATGTGCTTATACTACTAATCACGTCTTAAATAGCATTTTAAAGGTCTTATTTAGTGTATTCTTATAATAACTTAATAGTAAAAAAATAATAATTATTAGATTTTTTAGGCGCTAAAAAACGCGCTTCTAATAAGGGAGGTTTGTCGTGGAAAATGAAGAGGTTAGGTGGCTCAAAAGGGGGTGTGGCTCAGAAGTGGGTGGCCGACGTTACAACCCTAGCGGCCGTGGCAAGCAAAGACTCGGCAGGAAAAGGCGAAGTAGGAGGGGTCGGCGTCTCGCGGGCACCTTGTTGAGATGAAGTTTGATTCAGTTACTAGTAAGAATGTGGATGTGCACGGCGATGGAACGTAATTGTTGCTTTTCCGAATATGCTAAATTGATTCCTTCGGTTTCTGGCCTTGTTTTGTGCCAATCTGATGCTGATGCTATCAAGTATTTTTTTTTTCTTTGCCTACTATAAAAAGAATTTCTCAAACAAGCCAAGAAGATGGGATGAAAAAAAAGAAAAAAGAAAAACGAAACGCTCATACACAAATGTCATCATCTCTTTCCCCAGCGACCACGCCGGGACATCTGTCTCAGACAAAACACAACCCTTGAGTTAAGGTTGTATTAGACTTGTTTTTTATTATTTCTCACGCAAACCTTGTAAGGTCCTTTTTCCCATCTGCCGGGGACCCTCATTCCCCCTCCCATGACTCGCCGCATGCATCCGGGGTGAGGAGAGGCAGCAAGCCCGTTGTTACCGCTTCACTCACGCAGACGGGGCCAGGTCGTGGTAGTCGGCCTGGTGGTCCTCGACGTGGGCGCCCCAGTGCACCGGGCTGAGCTTGAGGACGCGCGTGTTGGCGACGGGCACGGTGGCGTCGACGGCCGAGAGCGTCGGGCTGCTGGCCGACGAGGCCGAGGAGGAGGAGGAGGAGGCGTCGCTGTCGGCGCGGGTGCGCTGGGCGCGCGGGTGCGAGTCCGACACGTCGGGCGCGAGGGAGAGGAAGCGTGGAGCCGTCGCGGCAGCCGAGGAGACGGTCGGGGGCCGGATCTCGGGAGCGAGGACGAGGAACTTGTTCTGGCCGGAAGACATCTTGTGTGTATCAAGGGCAGAGGGTGGTGAAGGATATGGTTGGTGGTGTAGGAGTCTGGGCAGTGGTCTGAGGTGGTAGAAAGCCGGTCAAGATTGTACGGCCAAGACGAAGATGGGAAAAGCTGGAGATGTACAAGCCAAAATACGAAAAAGTCTTGCTCGGTGTAGAAATGAAAAGATGAAGATTTCCCATGGACCAGACTGGGGGACATGCACGTCCTTTTATGCTAATCCAGTTACACAAGCTTCCTCTCCCACGCCCACAGTGAACAGTAACGCTGAAACCGTGGAGTAATAATGAGCTTAGTCTTCCTTCGGTTGCGTCAGACATGACATGGGATTTGCAAGGGCCGTGGTACCCGTAACCCGTGTAGGTAGACAAGGAACAAGAACGGGGGAGAGGAAGGGGGGTAATCCTGTAATACTGCTGACCAGATGTGCCAGCCAGCCCCGGCACAACGTGTTGTATCTGGACGCTAGCCACGGGCGGAATTTATTAAAAAAAAAAAAACCTGGGGTTCTCCAACGGACCAAAGGCACACCCCCTCTCTTCCTCGCTCTTCTTTGTGCGCTTTGCCAATGGTAATTCGTGTGGCTTGCTCTTTGGTACGTGGCCATTCTGACGAGAGAGCAAACATGCTCGCCAAAACACGCCAACCGCGGGCGGCGACGGCTGAGAGCTCAGTCCAAACGGCACATGAAAGACCAAAAAAAGAGAAGAAAAGAGATTAAAAAAAAATGTGTAAATCGCTGCCCATCACACATGTGCGTCGCATCGACAAACCACTGGCCAGCCAATCCCACCCAATTTTGTATTTTCTTGCTCGTGCCTTCACACCATCTCATGACGTATTGAAGCCGCTCATCCAATCGCATCTTCCACCTCGCCGGAATCCAACGGATTGGCACCTTGGCCTTATCTGTAGAATGGAATTTTTTTTTCCCCCCTTCAAGATTTCGGGTGGAAACGCTTCTTGCTGGTCGAATGCAACGCTTCGTGTCCCGAGTACCGAGCCATCCTCTCTCCACAACCACGGCTTTTTTTGTTCTCCACTGCCCGATGGGTGTTCATTATCACGGGGACACATATAGCCGCCATCGGTTACTCCCCATGGCACTTGCCGGAGCGCGCGCGCGCATGCAGCATGTGCGCTTTTGCAGCATGTCGGCGCATGTCGATTCCAGCGCTGCTGTGCCAGGCGCCATCCTGTTGTTTGTGGTCTGTAACCCGTGATATGTGACCGTAGGTCGAGTCGCCCCGTTGCACGAGTACCTCATTCCGCCCAGCTTCCAAGTTGCCTTGGCCGCTGGGACCGGGTGCTTGCTTGGCCACGTGCCCACGCGAGTTGGACAACGAGATCGAGCAATCCGCATTTCCGTGTCCAATTCGAGCTCGTTGGCAGCGGTCGAAATCGCTTGGCCCAAGATTGCCCAAACTTTGAGAGGGGTAGTCGTCCAACAACTGGAAAGTGTTAGTGTCGCTTCACAAGTCTTGTCATTGTCCAAGGCTCACAGCTCACAGCTCACAACTCACAACTCACAACGTCCATCATATGCTACCATCGCTCGTTGCGTGTCTTTGCCTTCAGAGACAGATGTCACTCACAACTTTCCGGAAAGCTACCAAAGTTCTCTTTTGGATAGGTGGGTGCGCATAGACAGATAGTACCATCAAACAAGGAAGTTTAGACACAACAAGCACACCGGTCTCTTGACAGGCCAACGCAGATGGGTCATCAATATCGATGTTGAGCCCGTTTCTCAATTCTGTAGCTTTCACAAAATGAGTCTCGAACGACATCCGAAATCAGCAAGTATACTTCACGTGCTGCATCAGAATGGGGGGCGATGGCGTTGCATACGTCTTTGGCCGAAGCGGCAGCCTTGATAGGACAGCATATGACACTATTCAAGAAGATTATCTCCATCAATGCACTCAGTAAGCCACTCGCGACATCAAGGTAGAGTCTCATATATGTAGCAGCAGCCGTCGGTCCACCATCATAGTCGTGTTGGTGATCAACTCGGCAAGATGCAGATGGCGGGCATGCCGCACAGTTGTCCATTCATGCCAGCCCCCAAATACCTTGGATCGTCATGTACCATCCGGTCTGCGACTTAAAGCCGAGATGTTGAAGCTTGAGCCAGACGCGCACAATGTCAGTCGACCATTTAGACGCCCCATGGGGTGGCCATCGGCCTGACTCTCGGCCCTTATGTAATTGCTAATATTGTCTTTCCCCGATGTAGGTCTTAAACCCCCAATTCCAAGTAGAACTACCGATTTTGGCATCCCGGTGTGATCATCACTTGCCCCAGTCATGAAGCTGAGCCCTACAGAGCGAGTGTGGGGTGATGTGAAAGCCAGCACTTTCGGCGCTTAGACTGAAGAATGATTAGCTCCCCATTTGACCAAGTGATATATCCCGGGATTTAGGAATGTAATGTTAGATTCGTTATTTGTCGTTTTTTATGTCGGTAAAAGCGGCAGTCTGGCGCCTCGATTCGACACCGGCGGGATGTGAAGACGACAAGTTGCAGTGAGTGGCAACATCTATTGATCCCCTACAAGGTACTGACGTATCTCTAAGATGGTTAATATAGTCAAGATGACAACGTTTCGAAGGAAGTAAAATACCCAAGATATAAAACACACTTGAGATATTAAAAACACGCAAGATGAATAACGCACTTGATCGGGGGTAAGTACATATCGCCACCCAGTGTACATGGTGGAGATGGAAGAGCACCCTTTGAAAGGGTTACATGGGCACAGAATTATTGCCTCAGCCGAGTAGACGAGCAACCGATTGACTAGCGATCATTGAAAAATGTGAGAGTCAAAATTTGCACCCAGCAAAAACACAGTAGCTCAATAAGCCTTTTAGCAATGTCAATGTGACTTCGGATTTCTTCCGGGATTCCTTGACGAGGCCGGCTGGTATGGACTCGGACTGGGTGTATTGGCATGCTAAACGAACAAATGTAACCCGCCACGGTCGACTGCTATATGCAATAGGCTGCGAGGGTAGAAACTACTCAGACACAAACGAGGAGGTAGTGGTGAAGAAATTGAATGGAGTCACTTGACATTAGACAAATGTACATGGGCTGATGTGCCGGGTTGACCATTCGGGAGCGGTAAGCAACACTGCCATGTGTAAGAAGCGCGCAGGTCGGTCGGATAACGAGCGTATGGCTGGCGGCACTGCGCTTCACCGCCGTTGCCGAAGGTATCAGGCGGTATGGACCCAAAAGATGGGTATATGGTACCAACAGAAATGTTGGTTGCGCGGCAAGCCATTGCAATGCCGGTTGTCGTGCATCGCGGCCGCATGTTAGGTCGCATGAGTGCATAAGTAGCTCGATCGAGAGTACATAGGTCGGTGACGAGCAACGAGCATTTGAAAAGACCAGGCAGCTTGAAGTACTCTATTAGCGACGAAAATAAACAACCTGCCTCCAATTAGCAGGCGTAGCAGGAAACGTCCGATTTTAGGTGAGGGCAGCGGAAAGCCCAATGACAGATTCGGAACAGCACGGTGCTGATGTTTCGGGATGAAGAAGACTATGCGAAACTGCACATGGATGTAGATGCAAATGAAACCCCAGAAGCTTGCAAGGGCAATTGGCGCCACTCGGGGGCCAATCTTGGCGACCTCGTGGCGTTGGTACGAGGATGTTCGGGAGAGGGGCGAGTGATGATGCATGTCCTGGCCGTGTATGCTGCGACCCATTACGCCACATGATTCATCGGGGGGTTGGTAGGTCTGGATAGATAGCCTGAAAGGTAATTCGTTGATGGGGGTATATGGCAACGTGATCTGAAAAAGATGGCAGGCTCGGAAGAAGATGCTATGCTAAATGCCTGTTTGATAAAGCAAGGTCCCTAGTTATAGATGCGTATTCCTTGGTAGATCGTTGGAGAGGTTACAGGGATTGGTGAAAGGTCCCCTTGGAACTGCTCGGGTATCGGCGAATTGTTGAAGAGCAAGGCAGAAACTTCAGAGGAGACAAAAAAAAGCACGGGATGTGGCCAAGTCCAAAATTTCCCAATGTCAAATGCTCAAGGCCGCGAACAGCCGAGAAGTGCGCAAACGTCAACAAACAGCCGCGACGGACAAGCGCAAACGAGTGAGTGCCAAATGCCAGCTGCCAGATAGATGCCGGCCAGGTGCCAGGTGCCAACTGCCAACTGCCAACTGCCAGCCGCCAACTGCGCTGCCAACTGCCGGGCTATCCATAGCTACCTAGTCAATTGACTATGAATTTTCTTCGCTCATTTGCCGTGATGGCGCTTGCATCCATCAAATCACATCATCACTCGTCGCCTCGTCAAGTCAACCGAGTCAATAGTTGTCTTAGCTCTGATGCACGTCGAGGAATCTAGCCCGACTCGCCAAAATGGTGTGGAAGCTACCCCGGCCGGCACCCACCACCAACTGCAACCGCAGTAATAAGGATGACCATTGGCCGAATAAACATTGTGCAGCTTGGCTAATCTTTGTAGAATCACATATCCTCGTCCAAATTCTACGACTCTCTAGCCCATGGGTATGCGCAACGGCTGGGAACGGCCAACTCATCTCCTAAACGGCCCTGCTTCGAGCCTCCAAGAGAAGAAGGATGTCTCGCCAACTCTGTTTCGTCTCATTCAACGAAATACTGGTACAATATCTGGGGCCGTACCCCTGCCGCCACGATGCTACGTTGGTCAACGCCTTCCGAGCAGCAGGGTTGTCGCAAGGCCGTCCATGTTCCAATGAAATCCTTTCCCCAAGCGCTTACGCCCTGCGCACATCGCAGCAACGACTTCGCTTTCTCACCAATGACACACTCAAGATGCCGGTTTTGTAACAATCCCTCATCGTACTGGTTCAACAGCCACAGCCTAGCCACGCCAACCCACCTTTTACTACAGTTGCGCAGAAACATCCGATGGCCGCGTGGTTTATTACTCTTTTTGTCATGGGTGCCGCTATTGCCTGGCTCTTTGCTATCTGCGCTCGCTCCGTGTACGGACTCGAGTTCATGCTCGCCGAAAGACTCATTCGCATGTACCAGGCAAGCTTCTTATTAACCTTTGCTATGTTGGTGAATCGTACGAGCGAAAGGCTGCCTATATCCCCGCTGTTGCCCTGGAATATGGGTCGGCCGGCGCCCTGCGAACTGCATATCGCGGGGCTTGCAAACCGCACTGCCCATCTTACCGGACAGGGGCACGTCAATCTTGGATATTCCCAATCTTCGCTCCACTCGACGCACCGTCCCCCATGGCGCCTCCCGTCCAGAACCCATGCGCCTGCTCCCGCTGCCAACGATGAGTCGCGCCTCTGTATCTTGTTGTGGAAGGAGGATGCGTGTGCGCGGATGTCGGCGCGTGTGCGCGAAAGCAGACGAATCTTGAGCACGGCAGCACTGTTGGCCCTGGTTCATCTACAGGTCGCCCAAACTTCATCTACTGTGTCCGTGGCGGTCCACGCCAACTACAGGAGCTTTTTGCCTACCTGTCTTCACTTCTATTTCTCTCCATTGCTCTTTCGCATGCGCTGCCTTTTCCCTGCTCATCCAGCGCCGTGGCCAACCCTTCGCTCCACCAGAAGCCTGCCACTGAACTTGGAAATAATTTTGGAAAGGCTACCAACGCTGCAAATTCCCGCCTGATCTGGATTCTTATATCTCCGTTAAGCGACCCGGTGTTTCGTTTCTGCAGATAATTCGTATCCTTGCCAGGCGGCCCAACCAGCGACCCAGACGGCGGACTAACATCGTCACCTACCTACATCTGGAGTACACTACCAGCACCCCCCCCACCCTCCACTCAAGCAGTACGCTTGGCTCGGCTTGACTTCAAGGACGTTGCAAACATGGAAGAAAGAAGCAATCAGCTAGCACGTCTTTCTATTAGTGCCGCCTCTTGACCAGGGCCTTGAAATGGAAAAAAAAACTTGTCACAATGGAAACTGGTAACGTCAGATCCTCCACTGGAACACCTTACATTCCGACGACCCCTTTCTGTGTAAGCTGCAGCATGGACGTCGCGTTGGTTCAGTGCAACTTGTCAGAGTATGGCAAGAGGAGGGGAAAATCTGCGCATGTTAAGGTTTGTCTCTCGTTTGCCGTCTATTTAATGACGCCTTCTCCTCCTTCTCTGGCCGACTATCCTCACCAACCTCATCCCTCTCTTCTCGAATCACAAACCGCACAAGATACTTTGGTTTCTCTTTAAGAGAATCGATTCCTTCTTACTTATATTGCTGGTAAAGTCTCTCTCATCACCACACAATGTCCCCCTCGAGCCAATCTAACTTGACTGTCGAAGCCTGACCACCCCTACTCTGCTCAGCTAGCCATCTCGGTGGCATCATAGACAACTCAGCCGCAGCACCCAACAGACAACACCGCAGTCATGTGCGTTTGGGTCCTTTCCCAGCAATGGACAGCCTGCGGCTGTACCGCGGAGGCCACTGAGCAGAAGCCCACCTGTAAATGCTCTACTGTGATCAGCAAGCCTACCCAGGTGTGGGAGGGCGAATGTGGCCGTCCTGAGTGCCCCAAAAGCACTTAGAAGCCGCGCGCTGGTTGAGCAATGGCCGTTTTGTACGTATGAATCGAATTTCTGCATTTCATCTTAGTTTTGAGATTGGCTGACATATTCTTAGCTGCGGAAACATGTTCCAGTCCAGAAAGACAATACAAGCACCACATGCATAGACAGCCTCACGGCAAGCATGCCCTCATCCGGCACCATATCACCAAACATAAGCATTGCCTTTGTTCAAAAGGATGATGCAGAATCTTGGTTGACACCTTCAATTCTCTACCATCTCTTGACCGATCTTCCGGCACGGTACCCAGTTTATGTCTTCTGCATTTGCAAAGCGTCTTGTTGCCTCTTTACGTCCTCACACGACAGACACTCCCTTTATCGACCCTGGTTCCTTGATCCGCTCATTATTTCTTCGGTTTCATGTTCTCTATCTACTCTTCTTTCCTCTCGTTTATTTCTTTCATCTACTGTTTTTTTCTTTATTCTCTCCTACTATTTATTTACAATTTTCCTATCTCTTGCTTATTCGAACCTCGATCAGCTTCTCCTTATGAGTGGGGATGCATCGCATGAGGGTACCAAGCAAAGCAATTCATGGGTCGAACAGTCGGCTGGCGAGGGGCTAGCACAATTCTTTGATTAAAAATGCAGTTATTCGTTATCTACTATTGTCATTTCCGTGATTCACAGGCTTTCTTTTGTGCGCGCAGGGTCTTCATGGCGCGCAGTTTGTGGGCGGAGCAGCGTAGCGTTGTTTGGTTTGCCATTGAAGGTTGTGCACGGCACGCGGGAGGTCGAGCTGGCTGGCGTGTAAGACGTGAGGAGTCATTTTGCTCCCTCCCCGGTGTATCTCAAGTCAGTGTCTGCCTGGTCGATTGGGGGCCGTCCGGCGGCTGATTGGCAACTGCCGACAGCAGACGATATGTTGCGTTACATGTTTGCCTCCAAGGTGGTGTCGCGGGGGCTCCGACTGATACTGTTGTCCAACAAGGCGCAAGGTAACGGGCAACGGGAGTGCAGAGTACAGAGTACAGAGCGTAGAGTACAAAGTGCAAAGAAGCATCATCAGCATGGCCATCCATCGGGCACATCCATGCAGCGATGCATGGGCGTGAGATGGAAGCGGCCCGTCATGCGACCACGGCGTGTCTCACACAAACAGCCTACCAAATTATTCATTTGCGAAACACGTCAACCCGCTTCGTCTGTCGGTACGTCAATAGCCTCCAGTATCGGGCTGCGGTTGCCAATGGAGAGGCAGAGGCGTCAAAGTCGCCTTGGGGCCCGTTATGCGGCCGGGTGGGTTTGGACTCGGTGTTCGTCCACTGCCACTATCTGCCGCGCTCATAAGGCGAACAAACTGGAAAAAGTGAGAATAGCTGTCCGTTATGGCGAGGCAAGATTGGCTTAATCTGTGCAAGGCAAAGAGCCAATCTGCGACCATCTACCTCTACACTGAAAGCAAGAGTCAAAGAATAGGCAATAAGCCATCTCGAATATTCTGCCGGAAATGGGGCATATAATTCCCACACAGGGAGAGTGACAGGAACACACAGAAGGAAATGCCTGACTCATAGAACAAAGGCAACTCATTCGACCCAAAAGAAGGCAAAAGAGGTGGATAACCGCTTGCCCCCCCCCGGGCGTTGTCGATAGACTCTT
Organism: Cordyceps cicadae; assembly: GCA_002968875.1. Taxonomy (NCBI): domain Eukaryota; kingdom Fungi; phylum Ascomycota; class Sordariomycetes; order Hypocreales; family Cordycipitaceae; genus Cordyceps; species Cordyceps cicadae. The sequence goes on along the minus strand of MWMN01000150.1, from coordinate 42,004 downwards.
GGGGGGGGGATGAATACTGACTCTACCTACAGTAGTCACCTGCACCAGGGGCTAATAAGACGTCACATCGATTGCTTCCGTCACAGCACTTCGGCTATACCGACGAACTCAACAAGACAAGAGGCGCGCCGCCCATCCACCACGGACCGCGCCGCGGCGCGAGCAGGCAACCCTCCTTCCAATAGGCAATGCAATGAATGGGTGGCCTCTCACAGCGAGGCACAAGATTTTCGGCCTCCCTCCTCCTTCTTTCATCTGCCTCGGAACGTTCAACTGGCCAGCATTACCGCTCCTAATTCTAATCCCGAGTGCGGAGCTTTGTTCCCACCTGCACTTGCATGTATTGCCTTGTATGTACTGGAAGATCCAACAAATGCCTGGGCAGGTTCCCCAAGGTTGGCTAACAAGCCAGTGAGTGGCCTAGTGCCATTAGCCGCTGTACTTGCACATGCCCACATACAATGCAAGCAGTGGCTTGAACTCGACGAGGACGACTCCTCTGTTGGCTATCTTTTGCTTCCCGGCCTCACTCCGTCTGTCCGTCTTTGCCTGCTTCCCGCTGCCGTCGCCCTGTGCCCGCCATGCATCCCCTGGCCATCATGTGATGGCCCCAAGGCTAAGATGGGGGGGAGCGCAGGTTCCTTGCCGAAGTCGACCAGCATAATGTGACACCCAAGAACACGGAGGAAAATGTGATCTCAGCTTCTCCGAATGGTGTTGGGCGCAGTGTGTGTATTCGCTCCGTCGAGGGGCCTGTCGGGGGACAAAAAAAAAAGCCCAACTGACCTTTAAGACTGGCCGCCCCAACTCGGCACACGCCCCCAAGCGGCGCAGCTCATCCCAGGTTCCTCGCGACAACATGTCCTATGGTCGGGCTACCCCTGGTACGCCTTACTGGGGGAGGGGGGCGTCGGACAGAGAGGTGACGTATATTGGCACGGGCGATGTCAACCACTCATCAGCAAAATCGGGCAGCCGCGTCAAAGACGCGTCTGTGTTGGTACTTTGCATCCTTCCAACTTCTTTGTCGCGGAGCGTACAAAGTTCATCAACCCTTTCAAGGTAGCCGCCCGCGTAGATTACCCTTGTTCGGCTGGCCTTTTCCGGGAGCTGGTCGACTTTCCCGCCCCTTTCCATTGCCCACACTCCATATGTATGTACAGTACATTTGTGACTTGCGGGCGATTGGGCGACGGTACCGGGCAACAGGAGGGGGCCAGCACGCTCCTCAATACGAGCCCCCGCCCCCCCTCAATGGGATGCGATAATTTTCTCCGCGATGCCGAGCCGGAAATCGCCGGCATCTTCATCCTCTCTTCAGGTACTGATCACACCATGAAGCAATGTGGCAGTGCCATGCGGGCAATCACAGGGAGCATGCATGGAGATGATGGGACATGTTCCGAAACTTGGCATATGTATAATAAACTGCCGACCCGAACCTAAACAGATAATAAACCCAAGATAGCGTTTAAAAGACCGAAAAGTAAAAAAAAAAAAAAAAAAAAAAAAACAGGCATTTTAGAGAGCAAAAGAAAAACAATTTTTAGGGGGTCCAATCTGGTTCTCTCTCGAAAGACGCTTCGCAAGCACCAACAGCAAGCATCGGGTGTCACACGTTCGCTCAGTGTCAAAAAGTCACCAATCTCCTTTTTTTGCTTCGTGGATGCATCGTTCTCGTTTTTTTTTTGGTGTTTCTCGTTTTTTTTTTCGTCTTTTGTCTTCCTCGTCTCTCAGCCCAGGAAGGGAAATAGGATAAAATCGTGTGTTCAAAAAAAATCTGTTTTGGTATCTTTCACTTTTTTTTTTTCTCTCTCGGTGATGATGGTTTGTGGTGATTCCCTCCCGTTCTGCGTTCGCTATCAAAGTAGTGGTTTTCCCTTCTCTGTCTCTCCCCTCTACCCTCCTTTTTTCTCATAGTGTACATAAACCCCAAAAAAAAAAAGAACAACAACAGAGGATTAATAGCGGGAGGGTGTGTAGAGAGAGGAGAGAGACGAGCAAGAAAAGAAAACCAAGAAGTAAAAAACAATAAAGAAAAATATTGACCCCGTGTCTGATTTGCTTTGCAACGCCTTCGTGTCTCTCTCTGCCCCAGATTGCTTCCTCCTCCAACAACTGATAAAATGCGAGCTTTCTCTAATGCAAAGGGGGTTTCGTTCTATGTATAATACCATTCTTCTCTCCTCCAACATTCTTCCATTTCCAAACAAACACATGACTCCTTTTTGCTCATGGGTGGGCTATATTTTTTCTGGGGGGTTATCGTATAAAATTGTCCATTTCCAATCAGTCATTCTTCGGCGAGCTAGGCGAGTACTGGTTGCCACTTCCAGAATCTCCGCCAGAGCCCGAGGGGCCAGGCGTGCGAGGAGAGAACTGAGGCGACGTGGGAGAGTAACCCGGGCTCGTCGGTGACAACTGTTGGCCGGGGCTGCGTCCGAAGCTGGGGCTAGTCGGCGAATAAGCATCGGGTGACGTGGGCGACCACGAGGGCGAGGCGGGCGAGTATGATGGCGAGGTAGCGCCGCCATGCAGATTGGGGGACGCAGGGCTGTAGTTGGGACTGGCTGGAGAGTAGCTCGGAGACGTCGGCGAATTGAACTGGGCTGGCGACGTTGGCGAGTAGTGTCGCGGCGAAGTCGGCGAAGTAGGCGAGTAGCTGGGCGAAGTAGGACTGTAGTTCGGACTGGCCGGGCTTGTCGGCCGCAGCATAGGCGATGTTGGCGAGAAGGACGGTGACGATGGGCTAAACGATGGCGAGGTGGCGTAGCGAGCACCATCCAGCATCATAGGTGACGTAGGTGAATAGCCTGTGTTGGGCGAGGATGGTGAGTAGCCTCCCATGCCCGAGCTGAACGGCGATGTCGGCGACGTGCTGAATGGACTGGTTGCACCGCGCGAGTACGGGCTCATGGAACCATTGGCACCAAAGCCGCCACCATATTCAGTATTGAAGCCAGTCGGAGTCTCTGAACCAGCACCCTGGATAGGAGAGAAGTTACCCGCAGCAGGAGAGGCCATACTGAGGTAGCCAGAGTCACCCATTGGTGAGGCACTGTCGTAAGGGGTTGCAGCACCCTCGCCCTCGCCATCTTTGGTGGGCATGCCAGGCATGAGACCCATGCGAGAGTTGTCTGAAATGACCGTCTCCAGCATCTTGGGGTCCAGGTACACGTCAAAGTTGCCAGTACCCATTGGCGCAAGTTGACCAAGCATGACGTTCTCAGAAATACCGCGGCAGTCGTCGAGTTCACCGGTCGCAGCAGCCTCAAGAAGAATCTCGACTGTCTCTTCGAAGGAACAACGCATCAGCGCACCAGTATCAGCGCGGTTGATACCATGACGAGTGACGGCCGAGATGACACCACGATAGGTCATGATATCGCAAAGCAGAGCAATATGACGATGATTGACATAGGAAGCATCAAAGGCCAAAACGTTGGTCAATTCCTTGACCAGCGCCGATCGAACAGCCTCGACACCAAAGACCTCAGTGATCTGGTACAGGTCGTTGCTGTAGGTTCGTCTGGGATCGACACCGGGAACAGCGAGCACCTCTCGGAGCGCTGAACCACTGGTATCCAGGTACCACTGCGTGCATTTCGGGTTATCCTTGAGAGCGAGCTCAGAGCCGTCATCATCCTCGACCAGGCGAGTACCCTTGGTCAAGAATGCTCTCTCGATACCAGGGACACCGCGCAGAGTCATGGTATCAAGCAAGTGAGCCTCAAGACGCTTGAGCATAACATCGTCCTCAATCCTAGTATCAGAGTCCTCGTCCTTGCCGTCATCCTTGCGGATGGTGCGGATGCGGATGACTTGTTCTTCAGCATTGTTGTCCGAGAAAATGATGGCCAAATCGTTCGCGTACTCCTCCTTGATGCATGCAGCAACATCATCAATCTTGATTCCCTTGTCCAGGAGTTTTTGGCGGTCAAGGGTGATACGCAGAAGCCAGCGCGACTGTCGGTGGATGGTGTCTTGAGCGTCATCGGGAATCATAAAGTACGATTCCACCATATCCACGTCCTCGGCAATGTTGGTGGCTTGCACATCAGGGTCGTAGTAGATTTCGGTGACTGATGTGACAGAGCGCAGGTTGGTATACTCGACCAGACTACGTAGCTTCTTGGCCTGCTCCTGAGTACCTAGCTTTGTGTCCAGGTAAACGGCCATGCTGGGAGTTTTGATATTCTTGGCCAAATTGAGAATTTCTTTAAGACGCGGCACACCAAGAGTAACGTTCTTAGAAGACACACCAGCAAAGTGGAAAGTGTTCAGTGTCATCTGAGTGGCAGGCTCACCAATGGACTGGGCAGCAAGAACACCGACCATTTCACCAGGGCTGACGAAAGCTCGGTCCCAGCGATTTTGAAGCTCGCCAATGACGTGATCAAATGCAAGCTTGTTCAAGCGATGGACGTACACAATCTCTTTAAAGGCAAGACGGGAGCGCAAAAGTGCCTTGAACAGGATTGTGGCATTGTAATCGGCCTCCAGCGAAATGGGATCGTTGCCGCGCACAATCTTCATGCTCGATAGCAGAGTCTGCACAGTGGTAATGACATCCGACGGGCGAAGGTTGCTGCGGTCAGTCTCGCGAATGTTGAAGACGCGCTTCGCACTCTCAATGATTCGGCCAATGTTGAGAGGAAGCTGCATCATTTCTTCGCCCATCTTGGACTTGTTGATGTCGCGAACAGCGCGTCTGTCAGCAAGCAAGGCATCCCACTCCATGTCCAGCAATTCCATGGAAGCCTTGTCGCCAGCCAGCTCGTTGCCGTACTCATAGTCCTTGCGGAACCACTCTGGAGGGTTGGCGAGATCCAGTCGGTATTGTCTCTCAAAGGCAGCGTCAGACATCTTGATGGTGCCAAGTCTCTGTTTTTCAATGCACATAGCATCGAGACCATCTTCACCGTACAAGAATTGAATAACGTCACCGAGCGAGTTGCGTACAGTTCCGTCGTAGCGTGCACTAAGATCTTCAAGAGCTTTGACAAGACGTCGCTGAATGTAACCAGTCTCGGCAGTCTTGACCGCAGTATCAATGAGACCCTCTCTACCAGCCATCGCGTGGAAGAAGAATTCTGTAGGCGTCAAGCCACGCAGGTACGAATTCTCCACGAAACCACGAGCTTCGGGTGAATAATCGTCCTTGGTGAAGTGAGGCAGTGTTCGGTATTTAAAACCAAAAGGAATGCGCTTTCCTTCAACAATCTGCTGACCCACAAGCGCCGTCATCTGCGAGATATTGATGGACGAACCTTTGGAACCGGATTCAGCCATGGTAACAGCGTTGTTGGAATCCTTCAAACTCTTCTGAGTTGAAGTACCAGCCTGGTCACGAGCCATGTTAAGAGCCATGGAGACCTTGTTCTCGAATGTAGCACGAACGTTCATGCCAGGAAGAGCTTCCAGCTCGTTAGCTGTAGCCTGAGCAGTCAGGCGCGCGACCTCGGTCTTGTGCTCGTCAATATGCGCTTGGACCTTCTCGATGGTTTGCTTATCAGGGATGGTATCACCGATACCGATGCTGTGACCAGTGTTTAACAGCCAGTAGGTGACGACCTGTTGGACACCGTTCAAGAACGCCATAGCACCTTCAGGTCCCAGTTCATTATAGCACAAGTGAATGATACCACCAGACGCAGCACCGACGTTCTTCTTCTTGAGCAGACCATACATGAGCTCGCCACTTTGAATAAGCAGGCCAGCATCATGCTTCGGATTGTCCAGCTTGTCCTCCTTGCTGTACAGACTGATCTCGGGAGGGATGACCATGCTGATAATCTGCTTACCCGTCCAGCGAGGTCGGGGTTTCAAAATAGCCGGCTGAGGAATGACGCCATCCCAATTGGGGACCCAGAGCATGAGGTTCTGAACAAACTCCTTGTCGATGAATGTGTCACGGCGGCAAAGCTTGTAGGCACCTGCCAAAGAGTCCTGGACGATACCCATGAGAGGGCCATTCTTTTGAGGCGAGACAATGTTGTTAGGAACGAGACAGAGCTCCTTGATTTCAGCTCGAGTTTCTTCGGTTTGGGGCACGTGCAAATTCATTTCATCACCGTCGAAATCGGCGTTGTATGGTGACGTGACGGAGAGATTCAGTCGAAAGGTTGAGTACGGCATTACCTTGACACGATGGCCCATCATGGATTCCTTGTGTAGAGAGGGCTGACGGTTGAAGATGATGTAATCACCATCGATAAGATGGCGTTCAACCTTCCACCCATACTCGAGGGAGATCTGAGCCGCGCGTCTATGGTGCCGTAGATCGATTCTTGTGCCGTCAGATCGAATGACGTACTTGGCACCAGGGTGCTCATTTGGTCCATTTTCGACAAGCTGATGCAGCTTGGCAATATTGTAGGGTGTAACCGTTTCGGGATATGTGAGAGTGCGAGCAATACTCCGCGGGACGCCAACTTCATGCAAAGACAAGTTGGCGTCGCCAGTAATAACGGTACGTGCAGAAAAATCGACACGCTTGCCCATCAAGTTACCTCGTAGACGACCTTCCTTGCCCTTGAGGCGGGCCCGGATAGCCTTAACCGGACGCCCACTCTTTTGAAGTGCCCGCGGTTGTCCAGCGATATCGTTATCCATGTAGGTAGCAACATGATATTGCAAGAGCTCTTCAAAATCGCGCGCAATGTGTTGCGGCGATCCCTCACGAATTGCCTGCTTGACATTGCCGTTGGCGCGAATAATGTCACCAAGCTTGTACGTCAAATCGTCTTCGTTTCTCGTGCCAGTGCCAGTACCATCCATGGAAATACTGGGGCGCACGGGAGGGGGCGGGACAGGCAGAACAGTGATAATCATCCATTCAGGACGGGCATAGTCCGAGTTGAGGCCCATGTTGTGCAGATCGCGCTCGGAGATGCGGCGAAGAATGCCATGGGCCATTTCAGCGCTGATGTTGACAGTTTCCTTTCTCTTCGGGCCCTCTTCCGAGGTGACTTCGAAAGCGGCCTTGAGTTGGAGTGCAGCCTGTCTCACTTGTGGCTGCATGTTGCCACATCCGCCGTGTCCTTCGAGAACAACATTCTTGACGCCAGGTCCAAACTCTTCATCCTTGTTCTTGTCTTGCCGCTCCTCGTTCTCGCATTTGCGCTTCTTCTTACACACAGCCCAGACGCGCTTGAATCGCAGCTTCGGATCGCGAGTACGAATAGCAGTAACAAATTCAGGATCGCTCTGAGAGTTCACGTTAGCATCCAGCAAGCTCGAAAAAAAGCTTCATGGAGTAAAGGGAAGACCAACTTCATCGGCCAACACTTTGCTGCAATTGTGGCAGACAATCTCCAAGACTTTCTTCACTTTCTTGATAAAGCCAGGGTGGTAAACTGGTTTCGCTAGCTCGATGTGGCCAAAATGACCCGGACACTCGCTCATCGGTTGAGAGCAAGTTTTGCATTTGAACTGGCGATCAATGGAGCCCAGTAGGGGATCGTTCAGGCCGCCGTCGCGCGGCGTTGTCTTGTTCTCTTCCATTGTTTCGGGATACAGAATGTGCGCAACGCTCATGTTTTTGATCTCCTCCGGGGACAACATACCAAACTGTATCTCCTCGACAGTTTTGAGCGGCGCACTCGAATGCGGAAACGGAAGGTTCGCCATGATGAATTGGTATGGCGATAATTGATTCAGATGTCGAAGAAGACTGGACGTCCAATTAAGGCGTCAAGAGCGACGCGCCTCGGTGATTGTGATGTGGTGGTGGTACAGCCGCGTGAGATGAAAGAAAGCAGCGCGCAAAGGTGGTGGGAGAAAAAATCAAAGTCGACTAAATCCAAACGCAAGCCAGTCTCGGCCTCGATGGCAGACGCCGTCAGAGTCAAGTTGCGGATGGCCCTTGAAGGCAGCAGCGCCTGTCCTGGCCAGCGGCCCAGGAGAACCTCAGGCTAATCGCCCCCGTCGCCTCCACCTCTGGAATCGCGGGAGAAAATATGTCGCACGTCGCTATATCGTAGGGAGCTCGAATCGGTGCTCGGTGATGTCGCGCACGATGCCCGACACGCGTGGTGATGAGTTTGGGGCCCGTGAGCAAAGTTTTGTGTGGTTGAGGCGTGGCGACACAGAGCGCCCGAAGAAACTGGGAGGTTAACGTGACGGCGAGTGGCTCGTTCAGCGCTAGTCCTCTTTGAGCCCCGCCGACCTCCTAAGGGAGTGAGAGTTGGTGCCTAAGGCATAAATAAAGGAGGTACCAGGGACAAAAGCTAAGACGGGCCGAGCACACATTACCACTAGAATTTGCCCGGCCTCCAGGCACCCAGCCATCAAAGATCAAGTCGAGCTACTTTTGACTACTCTGACCACAGAACTTTGTTCTTCAGCTGAGGTAGCACGACACCACCAAGTGTAACTCTCCCCGCTACCAACTGGTTGGATCTCGCATTTACCACCGTGGCGGTTGACTCAAAGGGGGTTCGAGTCCATGGGGTTATTGGATGCGGTAACAATTGCAAAAACGACATTGGATATTGACTAACTGTCCCGGAAGCAGCCTCTGATCATTAATAATAGTGTTGATTGAGGAAAAATCAGCTGTGCTACCATGGGGACCGCTAGATACACCCTTATGGGGTGCCTCCCTTGATTAGCCTAAAATTACATTACAAAAATGACCCTTTTATGGGTCTCGCCCCCTTACTTAGTAGCCACCGGTCACCCTACTTAACACACCCCTTATAGCTAGTTATTTAGAAAAAAACTATAGAAAAGGTAGGAATTAAACCCTCGACCTCTTATATAGCTCTATAATAAAAAAAACTAACTTATACTAAGAGTTGTCTAAGTACTATAAAAAGCTTATATCCCTAGTGGGATAGAGAAAACCTATACGAACTGATTAGGCGGGCCCGCTAAGGCAACTAACCATCTTTTTAGTTTTCTTATTATTTTAGTATCCCTTTATTAAGGTACCCGAGGCGCGACGTTACGACTCGACTATATAACCTACTAAGTAGGCCTATAGCACGCCTTTATATTACTAGTTAAGTTAACTAGGTCCTAATCTCTAGGCTTAATAGGGGATAAAAGAATTATAACCTATAAGGTATTAGCGAAGGGTTATTATATAGCATAATAGTGGTACTAGGTGTGATTAACCTAAGAGACTTATAAGGAGTGTTTTTTATACTTATTATAATAAAAGGCATTATATATAACTCTTCTAAGGGTAAATCACTATTATTATTATTATTAGGCTAATTGTCGTGTATTACCTTAGGCTCTAGCTCTTGCTTTAAATTAAGTGAGGCTAGTAGAGCCTTAAGAANTAGGATTAAAGTTATCTAGATTCTAAGGGCTAGTTAGAGGCGTTAGTAGCGCCGCCTCTAGTGGGTGTAATTTTAGCTCCTCTAGCTCTATACTGCTTAAGGTGACATTAGTTTCCCTAGCTTTAGCTAGTTTAATAGAGTTAGGGTTATTATAGGGAGGATTAGTAGAGAAGGTAGAGTCTAATATTAATTATATAGCTACTAAAGCAATTAACTAAAGATTTAGCTCTAGATTTAGCTTATTTTCCACTTCTTTATTATATAGTGGCTAGTGAAGGAATTCAGTGGACTATATNTATTTCTATTAAAGCTAAATTAAACATTATATATAAGGCGTTTAAAGGCTATAACCTCTTTTACTGCCTATAAGAGAGCTAATAGTTCTACTTCTATTAATAAGGTTGTTACTATATCTTGTTTTCTAGAATGATAATAAATTAGTCCTCTAAATAGCTTTAATATATATCTAGATATACTTTTCTAATTAGAGATATTATCTATAAAGCTAGTGTTACTAAACATCTTAATAACCTTATAGTTACTATTAAATATAAGGTATAGGTCCTTANAGCCTCTTCCTCCTTATAGAAAGAGGTCTTATTAAAGGCGATATAGCTTAAATTAATTAATATTATACCCCTTAGTAAAGGCATCTAAATAAGGTATTAGGTTAATAAGGTAATACCTATAAGATATCTAATATAAGCTCTCTATTTAAGCTTATTATTAAGGCCTTATATCCTCTCTTAAGTTAGTATAAAGGCCTTATATCTAAATATATATAGATAATATATATTAGGCCTAAGGTCTTTAGGG
>MWMN01000150.1:0-31869 GCA_002968875.1 Cordyceps cicadae | reverse complement strand
AGCTAGTCCTAGATAACTTTAATTCCTAGGAACTAGTGAAGCTTACTAAGAGTCTTTATATTATATTAAGCTAGGAGCGCTGNTAATTAGGGATTTCCACCCTTTTTAGTAATATAGCCTATAATTAAGTAGATACATAANATATATATAACTTCTATAATAGCTACACCTTCTAATTCAGCTAGTCCTAGATAACTTTAATTCCTAGGAACTAGTGAAGCTTACTAAGAGTCTTTATATTATATTAAGCTAGGAGCGCTGTTTATATATTTTTAAAGAGGTCCTCTTATAATTTAGAATATAAGAAGACTATATTATCTATATAGAAGAAGACGATAATACCTACCTTCGNACTAGTTAATCTTAGTAAATACCTTCTTATTATCTATTAGGATAGTCCTAACGTTAATATTATATTAGTGTTTAATTGTATTAATAAAGGTTTAAAGGGCTTAATTAAAGCTAGTTTTCTCTTATAGTATTAGGCTAGTATAATATCTAGTGTATTAGTATATTACTAGCTATATATAATAGTCTTAATTAAAGGCTATACTAAACGTAAAAAGATCTATAGAAATAGCTATAAAGGGTATTTATAGAAAGCTAGACTTATAATCTATTTATAAGATAATTTTCTTAGCCTTTAAGGTGTTATACACCTTATAGGGTGTTAGTGAAGGCGACCCTTCTATTTTAATACTAACTGTATAGAGTAGGGTAGCTTTTATCGTCTCTACACCTAGGTGGCTAAGGCGGTTATACTAGAGGTTAAAAGGGGTTAAAATTAAAGGCTTTAGGGCTCTTAATAATAAGGCGATAGCTATAAGGATGGTTTTTCTCTTAATATAGTTAAAAAGGGGCTAATTATAGTTCCTTTTAATAGTGTAGAGGACCTAGTGTTAGTTCCTATTCCTTCTAAATAGTGTATTACTCTTAGTCTCCTAAAAGATCGCCTTTTTATATAGAATATTCTAATACGAGATTTTAGCTTACTACTAGGCAATAGATAGTATTACTTAATAAGAGAGTGTTTCTATTAGTTATCTTTAATTTAGCTATTCTAATACCTTTAGCCCTATGTTTTTCCTTAAAGATCCTTTTAATAACCTAGAGCTCTAACTATAAGCTATTAAACTAGTAGAGGTTATTAAAGATATAACTCTTTACTCCTAAATTAAGTATAACCTAATCTAAGTGCTCTTATATTAATATTAGCTATTAGGTTATTACTACTATTATTTTAATCTTAGTAGTTAAGAGCTTACTAATAGAGTTACTAATAGTGTTATTAGTACTATAGCTAGAGGTCTTCTTAGTGGTATTAGCCTTAACTATTATAGTGAAGGTTAAATTATTATTAGAATTATTTAATTCCTCTTAGGTCTTATAAGGTCTTAAAGAGTTAGGCTTTATTTGTTTCCTTACTACCTTAATTATATCTTAGACGGCCTTTAGCTACTTAGATATTATCTCTTTAACTATCTACTTAGTCTTATAGTTTTAAATTATATACTTAAGCTTATCTAGGTATAGTTTAGGAATATAGAAGAAATAAGTCTTCTAATAGGCTTTATTATTATTAATTTAGTGTTATCTTTTATAGAAGCTATATTTTTACCTCTTTAAGCGCCTTAGGTGATTAGTTAAGGACTCTAATACTATCTTATTATTAAGGCGAAAATTCATTATAACTACTACTTTAGTCGAGGATAGTAATATATTAGGGTTCTCTTAATAAAGCTAATCTAGAAGATCTTTAATAGTAATAGTTTTACTTTTAATAAGGTTAGATTAAATAATAGCTATAAACATAGGGTATCTAGATTAAATAATAGCTAGTATATCCTTAATACTCTAATATAGGTTAGTGTAGTATATAATTCCTAAATAATTATATTTATTAATCTTATATTTAACCTAATAAACCTATTCACTTAAGTTAGTGTTTTTTAAAGCCGAAGCTAATAGTATAGCTCTAACGTTAGCTATAGTAGTAAGATAGACTTCTTAATTAAGAGGCTTAACTTACCTCTATAATTCTTAATACTATTCTCTAATACTAATTTTCTTTAATATAATTAAGAAATATTTAGTACTAATCGATTCCTTAAGGGTAATACCTAGCTCCTCTAGCTGTCTCTTCTTTTCCTTATATTCGTCTTAAAAGAGGGTGTATTCGTATTAGAGGGTAATAATAATCTTAAATTCCCTATTAAAATCGGCTAATATAGCTATATAGGCCGCTTCTTTAGCTTTTTTCTTAGCTATAGATTTCTTCTTAGTTAGAGGCGGCTATAGAGTGCCTCTTAAGGGATAGTTATTATTAAGGTCGTTAAGGACCTTAATGGCTTCTTCTTCTAATATAATAGGATTCGGTCGAGTTAGAAGCCTTAGGGGGTCGGTTAGTAGAATAAGGACTATATGGCTCTTTAGGTTAATATATTACTATAGGCTATTAGCCTTAGCTAATTACTAGAATTCGTACTACTAGTTAGGCTAATTAGTTAGATGAGTTAGTTTAACTAATATTTTTAGGTGTGTTAGAGGCATCTTTAATATAGGGATAATTATTAGATTTTTTTTTTTTTTTTTAGAAAAAGGTTTATTTTTAATTGTTTATTAAACTAACGAATAATCGAAAAGCTAGACTTAAACCGGGATAGCTTAATAGAAGCTTAATCTATATTAATTATAACGAATTAATGTAGAAATCGTAGCTTAACGGGCTTATAACTGTCCTAGAAGCAGCCTCTAATCATTAATAATAGTGTTGATTGAGGAAAAATCAGCTGTGCTACCATGGGGACCACTGGATACACCCTTATGGGGTGCCTCCCTTGATTGGCCTAAAATTACATACAAAAATGACCCTTTTGTGGGTCTCGCCCCCTTACTCAGTAGCCACCGGTCACCCTGCTTGACACTAACTAACCCCCCAGTCCACGCACGTCCTTTCTCATTTTCGCTTATTACCACGACCGCCCTTGCCCGCTCCCCGTTTTGGCACGACAGTCTCGGCTCCCCCGTGCGAATCAGACTGCTCGTCTCCGGGACTTCGGCGGCGCATTGTCCCCGTCGAAACAGCTATGAACTCGTCCTCGCTGTCACTTTCGCCTAGAGTAAACAAAATCGGCATGCGAAACTCTTCACCTCCCATTTCGTCCTCAATCTTCAGCTGGTCGTTGGTCATGACATCGACCTCCTCGTCTTCTGCATCGAGTCGTCGTCTGTGGATCTCTTCTTGCGCATAGAGATCGAATTCATCCTCCTTTTCGATGTACTCGACGTTCTCCTCGACTTCGGCAAAATCGGGCGCTAAGGCTGACCACTTTTGCGGGCTAATGACTGACCAAATGTATATTCTGCCCGTTTCCAATCCGCAGGCTGCCAGCATGGCTCGAGCAGGGTGCCATTCGATGACTCCTTGCTCCTCCTTTGGATCTTTGAGCATGCAGACTAAACTCCCATGATTGCGCTCCCAAACGTAGAGCTCATGATTGTTATACGTCGACGCAGCAACGTATTCGCCTGTTGCGCTGAAGGTGACGTGGTTCCATGACAAACGGTTGACGACGTCTTGAAATTTGTGCTCAATTGGTATTTGTATCGTGTCGGGATCGAGGTCCTCGGCAGACAGATTCGGTATACGTAGTGTTCGAATAATGCGATCCTGTGAATTGACCAAAAGATCGCGACCGGAACTCGTTATTCGCAGTGTAGTAATTGCGCCGGCGCAGATCTTTTCGGAATAAATGATCTCGAGCGTTTTGGCGTCGATGATGTTGATCTTGCCCTTGCTTGTTCCAGCAAGAATATGGTCCCCAGAGGTAGTCCAGACCGCTGATGTGGTCATCTGTTTGGCATCTTCTTTTGTCTGTCGCTCGTCGGCGTTCGCTCGTTTCGGTGCGGAGGGGAGTACGCGCTTGACATCAACCGGTTCGGAAACATCAACCAGTGCGGGCTGTTCTTCGAACACAGCGGCAACAAATTGAAAGCTGTTCACTGTTAGTGAGGCGAGTAGTGGCGAAGGGCTGGGGTCATCAACCTATTCCACGGGTGAAGTTCTGCCATGTACACAGGCGCACGAAAGCGGATTTCGCGAAACCTGCTACCGTCTTTCAGATCCCACAGAATGGCCCTCCATCCCTGGCACGCAGATAGCAGGTAGCGACCACATCGAGACCAGCTGAGAAATGTGATGCTTTTGTTGTGGCCACGCAGCTTCCTCGCCACGCCCATAGTCTCCAGGTCCCAGACAACGACAGTACCATCTACGCGCCCGGAAGCGAGGTAGTCTCCCTTGCGATTAAACCGTAGAAAAGTCGCATGGCCCGATCGTATGGTGCTCGTGATGCTTTCTGGGTAGTCCTGCAGCAGGTAGTCGTCGGAGAGAAGCAAGTTCATGATGGTGACGAGGGTTGAAGCGAAGATCTACCCTAGAAGGTGGTCGCGCGGTGGATATGTGATTGCGCCTGCCAGAGCAAGGCATAAGTCGAGACTCTTCTTATATCTCAAGGTGCGCGTCGCGAGGGTGCGGAAGGGCCAAGTGTTGTCGCAAAGTCAAATATGGTAGAGATTAGATGGTCGCATGCGCCTTGGCGCGACCAGATTCACAGCGCTTACCGCTGCTGTGGAGATCCACCGCGGGGCATAGCTTTCACTCGGCTCGATCTCCAACTTTGATCTAGCAATAGCACATGGACGAGATTTCAAAATGGCAAATTCAAAGTTAGTGAGATGCACTAAACTGTATTTTCTATCGTCTAACTTCTCTCCAGATTTGAGTATGTCCGGGAGTTTGAACAGCCAGACTCCCTGTTGCGAAACACATGGATCGTGGTTCGTGTGGATGGCAGAGCTTTCACCAAGTGCGGACTACATGCGCTCCGCTCATTCTGGCTGCTGCTGACTTGAACTTTAAGGATGTGTGCAAGATATGGATTCGAAAAGCCGAATGACCGCAGGGCGCTCGATGTCATGAACGCAGCTGCCAAAGCTGTTGTTGCCGACCTTCCAGAAGTTACAATAGCGTATGGTGTCAGCGACGAGTACAGGTAACGACAGCTTTTCTACGTACAATACATCATGCTTACATTTGAAGCTTTGTTTTCCATAAATCTTGCAATTTGTTCGAGCGAAGAGCAAGGTACGTCGATATCTCGAAGAGTGGCCAGGTGACTCGCCTACTAACATAAAGTAGTAAACTTGTCAGCACCATCGTGTCGACTTTCACAGCAAATTACGTCCACTGCTGGTCAACTTACTTCCCGGATACACCACTGTCATTCCCCCTGCCTACGTTTGATGGGCGCGCAGTTTGCTACCCAACAGTTCAAAATCTGCGGGACTACATGAGTTGGCGCCAGGCGGACTGTAAGCAGACTCACTGCTGATGTGCGTGACTTTCCGCTAATGAATCAAGGTCACATTAACAATCTATACAATACTGCTTTCTGGTCTCTAGTTCAGCTTGGTGGGTTGGACAATAAGGAGGCGGAGAAGACGCTTGCGGTAAGCATTCACCAGTCTCTCACAGCGAAGACATTAACTAAGAGGCTCCGGGCGCAGGGCACACTAGCCGCTGATAAAAATGAAATCCTCTTCTCTCGCTTCAACATCAACTATAATAACGAGCCCGAAATTTTCAGAAAAGGGAGCGTCATCTTCCGCGATGTGCGTATGACAACGCCTCAGCTCAGTTGTGCTGGCTAACATGACCCAGTACGAACTCGTCGACCCAGAGAGCCACAACACGGCAGATGCAGTTGATGAACTCGCAGAGCCTGTTAAGCAGTCCAAGACGCAGAATGAGAACGACAAGAAACGCCGGTCCAAGGCGCGAATCGTAGTTGAGCACCTGGATATCATTCGAGATGACTTCTGGGACCGGAGACCATGGATTCTCTCCAACAAACCAGGCAAAGTGCCTAAGGAGACATAAAAATAGCACAGAGTGTATAATTACTCTTCTACTTCTTGACATCATTGTCTGCATAGAAAATGCCGTCTACCCAGACATCACCCAAACGCCGACGCAAATGCAGAACAAACAAAGTAACGCCATAATAGTATACCCACGGATCGAACATTCAGCCTACTTTCCCTCCTGTTCCTTTCGTTTCCGTCTCTTTTCTTCTTTCCGTCCTCGCCGGCGTCGTTTTTCCTCAGCCGCGTCATCGCTCGAGTCCGAATTCGATCTTGACTTTCTCGACTTGCGCTCTTGCTTCCGCTGAGCCTTTTCCTCCTTGCGCCTGCGCTTGGCTTCTTTGCGCACCCTGCGCTCGTCTGTAGTCTCTCCAGCGCGCCGCGCTGCTTTCTTAGCCCGCTTCTCGGTGGCATCGGAGCCAGGCTCAGTGGTCGACTCGTCATCGGAGTTTTCGGAGTCTTTGCGCTTGTTCAGTGCCGCAATGGTACCCTCGAGGAAACCGCCGCGCACAAAGGTAGTGTAGAGAGAGTATTTGCCGAGCGAGCCCTTCTCGATGGCATTGAGTTTGCCGGTGGTGATTGTCTGCACAACTTTGCCCTTCTTCGATGTGTCGAGGCCTTGGAGCTGTTCGTCGAATGCGTTCATCCACCACTGGTCGCTGGTGAAGTGTTGCGTGGCGCCGATGCCCCTCGTGTTGTCTTTTCTGTTGAGAAGAAGTGGTTTGGAGAGGCCGACAGCGTCGTCCGTTTTGTGAAGCGAGTGGCCTTTGCCTCGCCAGCCTTGGGCTGTGAGCAGTGCACTTGCGTTCATTGTGTCGCAAGCGTCTGCTGCCGGTATCTTGCGAGGTACAGGGCGAGAAGAGAGAGAGAGAGAAGGATCACTCAGCCTTGTGTCGCAAAGAGGCCGATGAAAATGTGGTAGTTGATCTCGCGGCCTTGGAATTTTCTTGTGGGGCCGTCAAGCTTATCTGCTCACTAGGTACCGGATAAATAGAGGCGCTACCCTGTACTCCGTATGGAATATGGCTTTTAGCTACTTGCGGTGCGCAAAATGCATGAGCTTGGAATGGCGATTTTCTGATGATATTCTGATTTCGCCATGCTTCGAAATTTTACAGTATCAACATACCAAGTCGCTGTCTATGTATCTTGGGCCGCCCGCCAAACAAGCTCGCTTGTGCTCGTGCGAATACCCCGAGAGCCACCTTCAACCATGTCAGTGGTCAAGTGCATTGATACCAACGAACCTACTATCCCTGCTGTTTCTAGTACTCTTCATACAACCCCCCCCTTCTCATTTCATTATTACCTTACTTGACATTCAGGAACTCTGCCGACCTAAAGCTACAGGCCCAAGCCAGCGCACTCCCGCTCGGCCCTGTAGAGCCTTGTGCGCGGATCTACGATTTAGGCCTTCTAGCGCCTTGTTCACTGCCTAATGGGATAGAACGATTGTCATTTAGCGGGTCGGTACAGTGAATGTTTCCTGGCGGAAATGACGTAGCACCATGACCGAGCTTACAGTTGGCCTCTGTTGACGGGTTTGCCGGGATCAAATTCGGGCAGGGCCCCTCATACTCATGCGAGCCTTTTCTCTTTTCAAACTGTGCAACGGTAAAGTGCAGATTATCAGAACCCATCATTCAAAATGGCTCCCTTTTGTTCGGATCCGAGGCAGATTGTCATTGCCCTCGATCCGCAGCGGCGGATAGAACTGTTCAAGCTTGTGGACGACATCATTTTCTCCATGACCGCCCAGCTTCAGTCCCAGCCGGATGAGCTAGAATCGACATCTATTGAATCTAGCACATACGGAGAAGCCCACACACCACGAAGCGAAGGAGACACAGGGACGTCTTCCCCAGACAATGAAGCTGTCAAGGCCGATACATCTAGCGGATCAGTCACTTTGTTCGATGCCGAGGAGACGCATGCCAGCGACACAGCTGTAGCGAGCGCAAATAAGAAAAAGTCGGGACCAGCGAATCCGTTGAAAAATGTCAAGGTTACAATGCCATGGAAAAGCGCCCCCAACGCTCCAAGCAAGTCCTCGAGACGGGCGGCTGAGCTACAGAGCGCCGCGCGCCAGTATCTGGAGGCGTGGGAGCACGAGTTCGTGCCTAAGCTCGAGGAGATTGTGCGCGTGAAAGACAACGCGAAGATTATCGCAGAGCGCAAATCACGGCGTCAAGCTGTGCAGATGAATGAGGAAAACGAGCGCGCCGAGAGCAGGCGCCGAGCCAACTCTGACGACGCCCGGAACGAGCAAACGGCGTTTGCCATTATGCAGACTCTTTACCCGCCCATACCGACACCCCTCACCGAGCTCTCCGTGCATGATCGCCGTGAGGTTATCAGCTGCGTGTTGCTTGTACTGCTCTCCACGGGCAAGTACTCGGCACACTCGCGGACCCTGATGCTAACTTTGACGTCTTCGCTCGACATCCCGCACTCCTTCCTCAACAACGAGGAGTCGCAGATTGCAGAATTGCTCATCGAGCAGTCAAAGGCAGATAAAGGGAAGAAGGCGGCCATGTCGGCCGACGCTGAGGCAGCCAAGCGCCAACAGGAAAACAAGTTTGGCCGCTACTGGAAGGTTGGCCTCGCCTCGGTGGCCGGCGCCACCCTCATCGGTGTCACGGGCGGGCGGCTGCACCGCTGGTCGCGGGAGCCGTGGGAAGCATCCTGGGCGGAGTAGGTCTGGGTGGTGTAGCGAGCTTTCTCGGCATCTTCTGGATGAACGGTGCTCTTGTCGGCACTCTCTTTGGTGCCTTTGGAGCCAAGATGACGGTACGTAGCTAGGAATACTGATTTACGCGCGAGCACTCCGTATACTAATAGGTACCCAGGGCTCCATGATGGACAAGTATGCCAAAGAGGTTGACGATTTCAAATTCATCCCCCTGCACGAACCTTCTGACGGCAGTGGCACGCAGGGCGCCAAGGGTCGTCGTCTGCGCGTTACGCTCGGTATCAACGGCTGGCTCAATTCGGAGAGTGACATCACCCGGCCGTGGGAGGTGCTGCCCGCTGACACAGAGGTCTTTGCGCTGCGATACGAGATGGCAACGCTGCTCTCTCTCGGCACCGCCCTGGGTGACCTCGTGCAGTCGTTCGCGTGGAAGGCTGTCAAGGTCGAGATCATCAAGCGCACCGTGCTCGCCACGCTCTGGGCCGCACTGTGGCCGATCCAGGTCCTCGCCTTCGCGTCCAACGTCGACAACCCCTTCAACCACGCGTCCAACCGCTCGAAGAAGGCCGGCCGCCTCCTCGCCGACGCCCTCATCAACCGCGTCCAGGGCGAGCGGCCCGTCACCCTCATCGGCTACTCCCTCGGTGCCGTCGCCGTGCACGCGTGCCTGGAGGAACTCGCCGAGCGCCGCGCGTTCGGCCTCGTCGACACCGTCGTCCTCATCGGCGCACCCGCTCCGTCCGACCCCGCCCGCTGGCGCACTCTCCGCGCCGTCGTCTCCGGCACCATCTTCAACGCCTACTCCGAGAACGACATGGTCCTCGGCTACGTCTACCGCGCGCACAGCCTGTCCCTCGGCGTCGCCGGCCTGCAGCCCGTCCGCGGCGTCGCCGGCGTCCGCAACCTCGACCTCAGCGACCGCGTCAGCGGCCACCTGCGCTACCCGCACCTCCTCGGCAGCATCCTGCGCGAGTGCGGCTTCGCGGGCGTCCGCGCCGACGCCGACATTGAAAAGGACGACGTCATCCGCCTCAAGGACGAGTACGCCGCCGGCCACGCCGTCGACGTGGACGGCACCACGGTCGCGCCGCCCCACGCGGAGCACGAGGCCGAAAGGGGGGACGCCGTTGACGAAGCGACCGCACTCGCGGAGAAGTTGCGCGTCGGCGCAGAGCTGAGCGAGGTACCGCCGCAGGCGCTGCCGGATCGCCCGTCCGCGCCGCCTGAAACGCGTAGGAAGCCGGTGCCGACACCCGCGAATCCGCCTAGGAGGGACGGCGAGGACTCTGACGATGGTTTCCGGCGCATAACCATGATAGACAATGATGACTAGATGCCTGGAAGACCCGTCGAGCTCAGTCGGAACCGTCTGGAAATTCACGAGAGAGTACCGCAGAGAGTTTACTGCGCATGCAGAGAGGAGTAGTGCATGTTGGGCCTGAGAAAGAAAGAAACATTGGATTTGGAATTCTGTGGCAATGAATACTGAAATGGATATATCGACTAAAACGATTTTGGCTTTTGGCTATAAAAAGAGAAAAAAACATAGACTGGCTTGGGAAATCGACAAACGAGGAAAACGAGGAAAACGAGGATATTATATAAACGAAGCCTGCTGATTTGCAAACCCCATCATCGATCGAAATATTTTGGCCAGAGAACCAAGATGACGCAAAAAGACAATGGAATTAGACGAGGTCTTTTCGGCGTATAGAGAGAGACAGAAAGGAAGAAACAGATGTTTGGCACCTCCAACAATAGCGTCTGGGTAAATGTAGACAATAACAAAGAGAGTAGAAAAGATTGACCAAGAAAACTTGAGCAGCGGTACACCACTGCTCTATTAGGTAGTAAATCTCCTGCAAGAGGACTTATCATCGGTTCGGCGCAGGCAGGCAAACGTGAACACAAATGACTGAATCCTTTGTCCATCCTCGCATCGCCACCTCGTTTTATGGTATCATTTATAAGATTTCGGCAGTAAAACAACCACACAAATTTCGACACTAGGTGAATAGAATGGGCAAAACATCTCAAAGGGTATTGCAGAAATAAAGAAAAAAAAATCAATCAGAAGAGCAGGCTGAGACTGAAACGTAAACGAAGACGTCTTAGGCGCTGTTCTTCACTGGCGGGGGGGAGTTGGTGCCTTCCATGTTGCCAGTTAGCTCAGCAACACGGGCCTTGATGCGAGCAACGCGCGACTCGATTGCTATTTACAACGTTAGTTTCGAGTGAGAATAAACCAAAGAGGGCTAGCACGTACTCTCTTCACCACTGGTATCGTCATCACCATCACCGGCAGCCTTGGTCGGCGGCATGCTGCGATCGCGCTCGTCCGTTTGGCGCTGAGAAGCACGGTCGGCAGCATTCTTGCGGATCTGCGCCCATCTGTCCTGCACACCTGGGCTGGCAGTCCGGGTGAGTCCCTCGATGTTTTCCTCTTGGGCGTCCTGCCTGCTCCGCGCAATAGGTGGAGGTGTAGCATCGTCCTCTTCAGCAGTGTCAGGGACAAAAGCAGGCTGATCAGTGAGAGGTCCTTGATCAAAGCGAGAGAACTCATCATTTTTTTCGGCGTCTACACCGGGAGTCGAAATCTTGCCAGCTTCAACGGCGGGTTCCTCTAATTCAAGAGTCGGTTCATTGACCGGCTCCGTCTCAGCAACCTTTTTGGCAGGTTCCTCGCTGTGATGCTCATCGGGTCCCTGGGTCTTGGTGACGGCTGCGGCGGCATCTTGCTGCAGCATACTGTTCAGCTGGGCAGCCGAGTTCTCAGGGAGCTTGGAGAATCTGTTTTTGCGGAACAGCTTGCGCAGACCGCCCTTCTCTTTGGCAGGAGACTTTGGCTGAGGTTCAGCAACGCTTGTGGCAGAGACAGACACTGGCAATGGAGGCAATGGAGAAACCGGGGCGACCACAGGCTCCTCGTCCTTGGGAAGAGGGGCAGGAGCCGGCTCAGGGTTTTCTTCCTTGCTTTCCACAGCCTCGTCCTCAGACTTTGTAGCCGTAACCTTCTCGATAGCGGGGGAGCTGAGAGGTGCCTCAACAGGAGCTGCGGCGACAGGTTTTCTCAAAGTCGCCTTGGCGTTGCCGTTAACAGCCTTTGAACTGCCGTTAACAGCCTTTACACTGCCGTTAGCAGCCTTCGCATTGCCGTTAACACTGCCGTTCGTAGTGCCATTGCGATGCTCTTCCGCCCCAACAGGGGAAATTGAGACACCTCGGCCAGCATTGCTGTTGGAGAGGTAAGCATCCTTAACAGTTCCCTTGTCGTACTTCTTGACCCATTTCATGGCAGATGAAGCTTCGCCGGCGATGGGGGGTTGAAGGTCAAAAACGCTGTTAGTCTTGTCGCCCAATACCTCCTCATCTGTGCGACCACGTCGAGTAGGGATAGGCTTTCTTCCAGATTCCTGAATTGCACGGAGCTGAGCTGCTTTGGCAGCAATCTTGGCCTGCGTCTCATTGCCGATGCTGACAGCGCTACCGCCAGCAGGAAGTAAATCATCTCTTTTCAGTGAATGCTTGTTGGCAGTCTTGCGATGCGAGACGGTGCGGCTTCGCTTGGTCCAGCTAAAGAAGCCCTTCTTCTCGGCAATGTACGCGCCCTCTTGCGGATCAGGGGCAGCCCCGGCAATCAGTTCCTCCATGACTAACCATGCACCATTGTGAACGGTTGTTTCAAGAACAGCGCAGCGTCCAAAAGCAGCCTTTCTCTCACTGGTTTCTTCTGGCGCCAGGCTGCTCATCCATACCCACCAGAAAGCATCATCCAGGTCAAAGGGGGTGATGCTGGCTAGCTCACCAGGGTCGAGGTCTCGCTCAGATTCAAGACGTGGTTGGTGTGACTGGGAGCTGTGCTGCCGCTGAACGTCGATGGGGGGTAGGACCTGGTCCGGGGGGACCAGCGTATTGGCGTTGGCGGAGTCATCAACAAAGCCAGTCGACAGGAAGTCGGCCCAAGAAGGCGTCGTAGGACGCATGTCGTGGGTGGCAGAGACTGGAGTGCTGCGCAAACTCTTGCTTGGGCCAAAAGTCCGCGGCGCCGACTTGACTGGGACAGCGCTCTCCTCGTAGTCATCTTCCTCAGTCAAAGCACTCGCAAATCCAATATCCTCGAATCGCGACCAAGAAGCGTCGCGGAGGCTGGTGGAGTGCTTTGCGCTAGAAGCTTGGGATTGGTTGGCAGCGGAAATTGCCTTGAGCACACGTCGACATTCTTCGCTCAGGGCTTCGGTGGCATCCTCAAAGTCGGAAAGCTTGCGAAGAGCAACGTCTGAATCGCGATACTCGAACTTGCTGGCACGTCGAAGGAGCGCAAACGGAGTGGGCGAAACAGAGTCGACAATCATGACGAGTTTGTTGGTGCGGGAAACGAGCATCTTGGAAGCCTTAGGCGGATACTCTGTTTCGTTGAGAAGCTTCTGAAGGGATCGAGGCAGCATCGTGATGCCGGTCAACTGCTGCTCTGGGGAGAGAGATCGCAGGTATGCGAAGAAGAGGTGAGTAGTGGCATCGGCCGCCCTACTTGGTGTTAGAATATCATGGCCATATTCAGTTCGTTCTGTATGATTCTGCTTACTTTCGCCAAGCCTTGTAGCCTCCGTCAAATCCATCACCTGTATCTTTTTGTTCAAACGCCCACCAGGCGGCCATGCGGGATAGCTTGACACCGCTGAGCCCGTTTGTCTTGCCGTGGGCGGCAATGGCAGCAACTAGCTCAAAGAAGCTAAAAATGATTTGCTGTCTGGAGTCACTCTCAACACTAATGGGGATGAATGTTTTAAAAGAATCCCTGGCAAGCCTAGAGTCTGTGCGGACTGGGGGTTAGCTGTTGATGCGAGATAGAACCTTGACGGGAATCAACTTGCCGAGTTCGCCGATCTTGAATAGCTCATATGCGTCCCAGGAGACAACGCCACCTTGAAGGCGGCTCCAGCACCATTTCAGGACGGAGGCGAGTACCTTGATGCCAATTAGCGATGTTATTCTGTCGCGGCTTTCACGAGGCGCATACCATGGGCTCTGCGATTCGGACTTCTTGGAGCAGTCTCTCCCCGTGCAGAGGGGCTTCGAGGCCATCCTTGCCAAAAAAATTTCGGATGAAGGTTCGAACACCACTGGGATTGGAGGTCGGTCGGAACGGCAGAAGCAGAAAGGGATGATCAAGGCCTGTGGTACGACGTGGTCAGTTCATGGCAGCAGGACGCGACATGGCGGGGTGGCACAACGCTATGATGCTGTGGCCCAAGCCAGCGTTTGACGAACCTCGAGACTTAATTTCCTGGGTACAGCATCGTACTAGTTCATCGATCTCGTCTGATTCGACGGAAGCGCGGGTATAGGCGTCATCCCACCTGGGCTTGGGGGATAGGGAGCCGTCCAGGTCGTTGGTGGCGTGCTTCTTCTTCTGGCGGGCATCTCTTGCCTTGTTGATGCGCGAGAAGATTCCCGGCATCCTGAGGCAGCACGACGAAGATCGTCGGGGGGGACTCGGGGGGCTGGAGGACTCCGTGATGAGGTGGCGCTGATACTAGCAGCGCATACAAATTCAATGAAATAGGGGAGGAAGCCTTTGGGCAGAAACGGACGAGGGGGGCGCGGAAGGGGGGTCGGAAAGAAGAGAAGAACAAAGAGGACTGATGCTGCAAAGAGAAGCAGCTGGGAAGAAGATATGAGTGCGCAGAAGGCGAGGGTATCGGCGACAAGTTGTATGGTGAAGCGTCAGGTTGATGCGTCGAGGTCTCAGGCCAGGAGAGGCACGATCTGCAGCAGACGTAAAACGTGTAAGTGGTAGGTGAAGGCTGCTGGGTGGTGCGTAGAGCCAGCTTTTGGCGAGGCCCTAATAAGAAGAGAATGCGAGGCGGCTGCAGGCGGGCTGGAGAAGACAAGGCCCAAGATGACCAGGGAAGTCGATTTAGCAACGGCAACGGCAACGGCAACGCATGAAGGAAACGGAAAAAAGAGCCGTCGGATCCGACAACGAGAGAAGGGGCCGGGACGACGGGCAGAACGAGCGAGGGAGAGGAATAGAGTGAGAGAAAGAAAACTGAGAAACGAAAAAGCAAAACGCTGGAATTGGTGTGTGGGAAAAAAAAAAAGGGGGGGGGGGGGGGGGGTTGTTTTTGGGTGCGTGGGGGGGGGGGGGAAAAAAAGGGGGGGGGGGGGGGGGGCCGGGTGTGATGCGACTGCGGCCCTCTGTACTCGGTACTATCGTAGGCAATTTCAAGGTCAGGGTACCTTGAAAGCCAGCAACTTCACAGAAAACGCTGACAGAGGAAGAGGGGGAGAGGTAGTTAGGAGATGTCAGATAAACAAGGTACCCCTAAACTACACAAGAGGTGGGATTGAGGAAAGTTGGCGCCAAAAACGCATGTCAATGGGCCAATGTTGTTAGTGCAAAGTACTGATGCCATCCATTACATATCTGGCCTGGCAGTGATAAGTGACAATACTAGGTAATATTAAATGGAATCACGGCCTGAGGTCACAGACAAGGTCCCATTTTGGGGTCTCCTTTCTCGCTCTTTTTGTTGTTGGCAAGGGCCAGCTAGCTCAGGTCAGGGGTCTGGAGATGGGCCAACGGGCTGCAGCGCCCACACGGGCGGCGGGGCTTGTCTGTAGACATGTTAAGATTGGGATGGGTCAAGTCCCCTCTTGCGTTTGGCCCGGCAAAGCGCATTGAGGTTGGGATGATGAGATGAGCGGCACTGACAATGAGGAGCCAGCCACTGATCACTCAGTGACAACGCATTATTAGTGCAAGCTGGAGCGCCAGCTGAAGATGGGAATTGGTTGGCTGGCGCGTCGGAATTGCGTGTGGCTGCAAATTACCTAAGTTAGCTGGGCTAAGGCTAGTGGGGCCTTGCATCTCGCTACTCTCAGGTACCAAGTACATTGGGGCGGCCTGGCGATTTGGCACTCCCACGGATACTGGCTCAGGTGTTGCCTGTTTGCACTCTGCTTAGTTTAATATGAGATAAGAAATATCTGCTCCGATTGCGAAGCTCGTTCTCAAATCGATTTTTTTTTTTTTTTTTTCGCCGTCATCATAGATTGATTGCTTGAGACCGAACCCATCACATGAACCCCGGCATGGAGCCCTTCTACCCCTGGTATCCGGTTAAAATTCCGCCCAACAATTGCATGTGGAGATCCAATGTTCTGTCCGCCAGAAGGTTCAAGCTACAAGACGGCAACGAGTTAGAAAGCCTATTTCTTGTGACTAAGGCCGATGAACTAGAGTCTAAACGCAGCTACTAACAAACACAGAAAGGTGTCATGGCACGACACGGAAAAGACCTGTCTCTATCCGTCTTGGTTGTCGACTTTCTTCATCTGACCGTGTGGCCCGGCGTGCAGCCGCTCCATGCAACGCTGCACTCAAATGCCGACTAACTAGCGCACTGCAACAATTCGCGTTGCTTCGGACGATGATCTGCCTATTTGGAACCCAACTCTCCGAAATATGGCAATAGTCTCTTATACGATTCATCGTTATACGATTCAACGCGGATGCAGTCCGCAATGGAATAATGCTATTTCGTATAGCGGCAGATGGACCGACCATGCTGCGCTGTACAACATAAAATCATCGACATTTACCCCTGTCCCTGACTTGATGTCGGTCCAATCACCTACGTGCCCATCTGCCTTTTCTACGTATTAATTTCAGCATTTAAGCACCACCCACCCTTCTCACATCTTCACACCAGCACTGCCTCGCCACTCGTCGCAGCGACACCTCAATCATGCGCCGGCCTTTTCACATACGAAAGCTGAAAAGACTGGCTGTCAACGAATGCTCATGCGCCACTTGGGAAGTGGGAAGCCTAGCACATGAGGGCTGACTCGGGACAACTCGTCCGGCTACCTGTAGGCCATTCGCCGCAACCAACGGTCGCTCGGTCATCAAGCCTCCTCCATCCTCTGTTATTTATCATTGATGTCTCCGACGCATGCAGACAACAATCGTGGTGTTGCTTGCCCAGCGTAACACCCCACAACCTGCTTCCCCGTCCACGATGTCTCACAGTCAAATGCAAGCCACTTATTACTATGAAAATCAATGCCGCCTGTTGTACGGAGTACGCGGCAAGGCTTTCTTGTCTACCCTTTCGTCCTGGGCTTGGCATGATCATTGACTGGCCTATTCGCCCCAGACACCCCAGCCCGAGCCCCTCATACTGCGTTGGCACACATATCGGCATGGGGGAGCCATAACGTCCAGCTCACCACTAACGAAGTCTTTGAAAACCTGGTAGGATATATTAGAGCGAGGAATTTTGATTGGACAAAGTTCCGTGGCAAAGAGAGACGTAATCGTTCGAGTTTATGTGGTATAAGAAAGAAACACCACGCTCCTCTGCCGGATACGCTTGGTTAACGCTCACTGCGGTGCGGCGCATAAGGATTTACACATTGACCTACTAAAAACTAAATCATGTACGATGCGATACTATTCATGTTCAATCATCCGAACGGAAGAAACAATCATCACATGGCAGCATTAAATAGCCATGCCATGCCATCCTATGGCCTCATTGCTCGTTTCTCCGCCTTGATGGCTTTTTCCAGGGCTTCTTCCATGGCTTCTTCCAGGGCTTCCTCGCCGTCCGACCCAATCCCATCATCCACTTGCACATTTTCCTTGCCGACCGCAGCCTTCCCATTCAGCTTCTTGTCCGCTGTCTTGTCCACCGCCCGTGGCTCACTGAGCGTCGAGTTGCCTGGCACAAGCGCCCAGTCAATCTCGCCCTCGCTACCGTAGCGCGCTACCAGCCATTCGTTGGCCTTGCGAAAGTGACCGCAGTCGAAGAAGCCCCTAGATGCGCTCAGCGGGCTTGGGTGCACACTCTGCAGAACCAGGTGCCGCTGTTTGTCCACCTTCATGACGCGCTTGCCCGCAGGCGTGCCCCAGGCGACGAAGACGACGCCCCGCGTCCGCTTCTGCGCGATCAGGTCGATGATTTTTTGTGTGAGCTTCTCCCACCCGCGGTTCGAGTGCGAGTTGGCCTCGTGCGCCCGCACTGTCAGACACGTGTTGAGCATCAGCACTCCTCGATCCGCCCACGGCGTTAGGAGACCGCCGTTCTTTGGCGGCTTTTCAAAGGTCGGGTAGTCCTTGGCGAGAGCAATGTACATGTTTCGCAGCGATGGCGGCGCCGGCGTAGGCGGTCGCACAGAAAACGCCATGCCGTGGGCCTGGTTCACGTTGTGATATGGGTCCTGTCCGACAATGACTACCTTGACATCGTTGAACGGTGTATGCCGAGACCTTGATCGAGCCGGTTAGAGACAATATGTAGCAGTCTTTTTACGTGCGGGAGAAAACGTACCACGAGTATACGTCCTCCTTGGGTGGAAACCATTTCTTTCCGGCAGCTGTCTCTCTGTCCAGGAACCTCTTCAAGTCTAGAAATTCCTTCGTTGTTATATCATCCTTGAGCAGACCCAGCCAGCTCTCGTGCATTGTGTCAATTTCTAGCTTCAAGAGGGTCTTTTGCTCAGGGGTGAGGCTGGTGAGCCACTTCTCCTTGTCGAACTTGGTCGCAGGCGCGGACGCCCTCGCGGAGGATGCTGCCCCTCCTGTTTGGGCCGGTTTGGGCGCTGCGCCGAAGAAGGCGGCAATGTTGCCGTTTGACTTTGGCTTCTTGGCTTCTGGTCCAGACCCAGAGCCGCTGACCTTGCGCTTGACGCTTGACATGATGTATAATGAGGGGACGAGGCTGCGTGCCTGCGAAGTCGCTGCTTGGCGGAGTAGTGCGAACGCCGTGGTGCGAAGTATATAAGGTAGATGGGGAAACTGTAGTTTTGCAGGTCAGTTGACGTCGAGGGAGGGTTGATGGTCTGTTAAGATGAAGAGAAAATCGGAATTGACCAGAAGAAAAAGTGTGTGAGACAGAAAAGGGACTTGTTCCCAGCGCAAGACCCTGTTCGTTCTGCCAGCTACAGCTGCAAGCCACCAAGAACGCGGTCTCATGGGTTACCTGACGCGAGCCCTGGCTCCCATTTACGCGTGCTGTTGGAGCCACTTGGATCGCTGTGGGGTGTCGGCTACGGCTGGGGGCATCTGGTTCCACGCCCTGCTACATACCTTAATCTATGATGGATTTGACGGTTTAACGGTGATAAGCCAAGTTTGACTACAATCAAGTTGCTCTTTTTTGTTCTTTGGAAATGACCACACGTATTTCTGTAAATTTGGTAGTTTTTGGCATACATGGGAGAGGCTGCACTGGGGCCGGCTACCTCTACTTGGGTACGTACTAAGGCAGTCGTGGGCGGTTGCTTAGTCACCGTATTGGAACAGTCCGACCCTTGCAAGGAAGAGGAAGCCGCGGAGCTGGATCTGGACAGCTTGTACAAATGACGGCCCTGGTCGTACACACGCCTTATCCAACCGTCAATTATCCCACCTCGCAACCCGTTTTGATACACGGGCACTGCCTACAGGATCGCCATGCGCTTTGCGATCTACATCATTTGTCACTTATAAAAATAGCCGAGTATGAGAAGCTCGGCTGTGTGCCTGCTCCGTAAGTGACTGCTGCGGTCTACCTACCTTTGAGCTGTTCTAGCCAATTCCTGACACCATTTTAGTGCTTTGGCAGGCAGCAATTGGCGCTACATATACTCGACAAAAGCCTTTGAAGAACAATAATCCGACGAACGATGCTAGAGTTGGGGATGCGAACGGGCCGACAACCGACCTAGCTGCTGGCGGTGCAGATCAGCCGGTCATGAAGCAACAAGGTACGGCGGGCACGCTGCACCCATTCAGCAGATACTGACACCCACAGGCTCCGAGTTAGTCGACGCTGCGTTGTCAGAGCTTCAAAAATCACCGATGGCCACCCGAAAGAAACACAAAATGGCCTCAGGCCTTCTCAGCTTCACTGCTCGATACCTGCTCCGAGCACTCCCGACCATTCCAGCAACCGGCCCGGTACAAAAGCAATCTCCGAATTTGAGCGGACCTGTTGCTGCGGCAAAGGGTCACCTCGAGAAAGCCGCGGCGCAAAACAACTCTGACGCGCTGTATCTGCTTGCAGAACTAAACTTCTTCGGATATCACAACTACCCTCGAGATCTCGAGGTTGCCTTTGACTATTACCACCAGCTGGCTACTAGCAGCGGCAACACCACCGCACAATACATGCTGGGGCTCTTCTACTCTACAGGCATTGGTAATGTCGTTCCTCAGGACCAAGCGAAGGCGCTTTTGTACTACACACTTGCCGCAGAGCGCGGCGACCCTAAGGCGCTGATGGCTATTGGCTATCGCCACCATAGCGGTGTCGGCGCAGTCAAGGACTGTGAGACAGCTATTAAATATTACAAAGAGGTTGCCGATAAGGCTATCGAGTGGTACAGAAATGGTCCCCCTGGGGGCCAGTCCTGGATCCAGGAATCATGGCGCATCTCAGACGAGCATGGCGG
The DNA here is from genome assembly GCA_002968875.1 of Cordyceps cicadae. NCBI lineage: Eukaryota > Fungi > Ascomycota > Sordariomycetes > Hypocreales > Cordycipitaceae > Cordyceps > Cordyceps cicadae. The sequence continues at coordinate 11,810 of MWMN01000150.1, read as the reverse complement.
TATCTATGGCGAAGGGGCTAGCGCATCGAGCGCAGGATTGAATGCTCTGAAACGCAATTTGCATTCTAACGACAATGCCGATATAAGCGATGTTATTGAGTACCTGGATCTCATGTCGCAAAAGAGCGATTCTAAAGCTTCATTTAACCTTGGCCGACTCTACTATGAAGGGCAGCGCGGCTTGGAGAAAGACTTCGACAGCGCTTTGAAGTACTTTTTCCTTGCGGCTTCAAGATATTGGAAACGTGATGGGCGTTCTGCGGATGGCAGCAAAAACGGCGGGGACAAGGTGGCCGCTGAAGCAGCTGGCTTCATCGGGAGAATGTATCTGCGCGGTGACGGAGTCGCGCAAAACTTTGACAAGGCCAAGGCATGGTTTGAACGTGGCAAGTCCCACGGCGATGCTCAGTCGCAGTGGGGGCTTGGCATTATGCTGCTCAATGGTATGGGCGTTCGACGAAATATCAAGCTGGCGACGGAACTTCTGCGAACGTCGGCCGACCAAGACTACGCGCCGGCGCAAATACAAATGGGCCGCTTGTTCCTTGACCAAGGCAACCCTGAAGACGTTAAAACGGCCAACTACCTCTTTGAGCTTGCCGCTCGGTACGGTAATATCGAAGCCTGGTACTATCTAGCGGAAATGACACACCACGGCGTCGGTCGCGAGCGACAATGCCAACTTGGCCTTAGCTACTACAAGACTGTTGCCGAGCGCGCTGAGCCGCTGGTATCGCTCTGGTCACAGGCCAACTTGGCATACGAATTCGGAAACCATGACATGGCGTTCCTTCAGTACCTCATGGCCGCTGAACAAGGATACGAGAAAGCACAGACAAACGTGGCATTTATGCTCGATGCCAAGTTTGGCAAGTTATCTTTGGTTGAGCAGCTCGTTGGCCGTCAGGAGAATAAGGTCAGCCCGATGGCCAATGCTAACCTGGCCCTGATTGAGTGGACCAGATCATCGCGACAGTCCAACGTGGATGCACTGGTGAAAATGGGCGACTACTACTTCTACGGCATCGGCGTCGAAAAAGACCTTGCCAAGGCGGTTCAATGCTACACCGGAGCCTCGGACTATCAGCAAAGCGCACAGGCGCTTTTCAACCTAGGATGGATGCACGAGAATGGCATAGGTCTGACGCAAGACTTTCACCTTGCTAAGCGATACTACGATCACGCTCTGGTAGTCAACTCCGAGGCCTATCTCCCCGTGACGCTGAGTCTCTTGAAGCTCCGCATGCGTAGTGCATGGAACACGTTTACCCATGGCCCAATTCATTCTATTCAGGACGAACCTAGTAAGTGATGATACTGCCAAGCTGACACCTGGAGGGGGCTCAATACTAACAACGATTGCAGAGAAGAAGAAGGACTGGTCTCTTTCGGAGTGGATCAATAATTTCATCGACGGAAAACTGATGTACGAGGACGAATATTATGAAGATTACTACGATGCCAACACTATTGATGGCGGGGAAATGTTTGATGACTCTAACGTGCTGGAGAGTCTGCTGATCATTGGCGTCACTCTTGCTCTTGTCGGGCTGGTCTGGTGGCGGCAGCGGCTGCAGTTGCAGCGGGCCGAAGCTGAGGAGCGGCGGCGGCGGCGGGAGCAGGGCCTTCCACCGGCGGCGGCGGCGCCCGTGATGGACCCTGATCTTGTGGGAAGATTTCCCGGGTGGGCTGGTGGTGGCATGGGATTCTGATGCTGATGCTTCGTGAAGCAAGTCCCTTGGCTCGTTGTACATAATAAGACGGCGTTGGAGATAGAGCGGATGTACATGATTAGCGACAAAAAGCGATACAAGAACATATCTTGAGAATTTGGCCAGAATGTTGACATGTCGGAGGCGTGACTTGGTTCTCGGCCGTGAGGGATGATTGTTCTGACTTTCTGAATGCAGCGCTGCCATGGACATTGCGGGCGACACACTGTATCAAGATGGACAACGCAATTGGTGCGATACTAAGCCCTGATGCTGGAGAGACTGCGCACACGGCAGCGTTTCATTCCGAGCGGCGGTGAAGTAGGGGATGCTGCGCAAGGCGTCTGGCAATATGGATCTATCCAGGCATGACGCAGAGTTGACTGGAGAAGCCGCCGCATGTGTTCATTGTTCAGCGGAAGCCATGCCGGGCAGCAGTGTCCGCCCCATTTTGTCTTGGCGGATGAAACCGCGAACTTGCCAGGTTATCCGGGCAAGGAAGGAACAGAGTTTACGAGCACATCTGGCTTCGATTTGGGGGCAGCTGTACGGGTGATGACGCCGCCTCTCGCAGAAGTTGATACGTTTCGTCGACGCCGGGGAGGCCAGGTCTGAAACGAGACCGGGGGGTTCTTGTGACACGGGATGTGTTGCGCAGCAAAAGGGTGGCACCACCGATAGCTGGTGGCTTATTAGGCCTCTCGTATCGACAGGATGCGCCTGAGAGAGGGTTCTAGCTGCAACACGAGGAAATACCTAGGTAGGTGATAGGCGGGAAGCACCTAGGAAGAACAGGCAATGCAGGTAATGCAGAGTAGGTACTTCTGGAGCAAACGAGGCCAGGGAAGGGACCTGGGATTGATAATTCTGCCGACAACAGTGGCTGTGCTGGCTGTGCTAGCGCCCGGGTTGAGAGGCGTTCTTTTCTGTGGATGGGAATCACTACGCCTTTGATTGAACATGAAGCGTGGCATTAAAGGGCTTTGTTTACGGGATATAAAACTGTATATTCTGCTCATGTAGATCGTGTGATTTGACAGTAGAAAAAGGAAAGCAACACTCTTTTCTCTTCAATTCCCTGAGTACAGGTTGCGGGAGCACAGCTGTGACAATGCGCCACTTTATCATCGGGCTGTGCAAAACGGCTGGCCGTTCCAGCCACCTCTGGTCAAGTACCAGCCCCATAGTAACTTTGCAGTCCAGGTACATTGTTTGTCAAGTCACTGCAAACGCCACCGTTGCAAGCGCTATATCATCTCCGTTGAGCCCGCCACCCACGCCCCAGGAACAACCACGATCACCCATTGACTCTGCCCATCCTTTTCCCTCATCCACGAACCAACCGCCCTCTCACCATCCTCCTCGCGCTCCCTCTGCAACCTTTCACGAACCTAACAGCCACGCCATCAAACTCCAACGACGACAAACACCTCGCCTTCAACAACCATTTCCGCTCGCAGCCTAGATACACACTGCCTGGTGGCGGTTGCGCCCGCGTCGATTAACCTGAGCAACAAACTCACGACAACAATAGAGACGCCATGGCTCCTCCATCCGCGAGCCTCGTCGCGCGCTTCGACGACTATTACTACGGTGGCTTTTGGTATACAACAGTACGTCTTGTTGAGTCATCCTGTCCCCGAGCCGCCCGTTGCCTCGGATGGACTTTGCAGCGCTTCTGCCTGGCCTAGAGACAACGCATATGCTAACAAAACTTCTCCTTCAGGCAGGCTATGCTATCCGCTGGTCGCTGTTTGGCCTCTTCGTCCTCATCATCCTCATCTGGGTGGTTGGCGGCTACTTTCACGCCAAGCACCTGATGAAGAAGGGTCTGCCCCTCAAGTCCTATCACAGTGTACGTTTCTCGTTGCCTCAACCGATTTCGCGGCACTTTTGTTTCCAGTTTCTAACACGGTGCTCTTGCCCTTTTGCAGTGCTTCTTCCCTCGACAGCCGCGCATGCAGGCCGGCTGGTACCGCCCATACCAACCGTACCCGTACGGCCAGCCTCAGGATGGTTACAACATGCACTACATGCCGCCGCCGCCGACCTACGACGCCAACCGACCGCCCGAGTACATTCCGCAGCAGGGCCCGCCCGCCGGCGCTAGCAAGGTCGACCCCTCGCAGTGGGCCGGGCAGCCGGCCAACCGCCCGGCCGAGTCGAGCGCGACAGGCGCTGGGGCCGGTGGTGGCGCTCCAGAATACACGGCGCCGCCTGGTCCGCCTCCGGCTGCTGCAAGACAGTAGATCTGAAACAAGCTGGCGGCGAAGTTGGGGAATATCGGTTGGCATGGAGCACGGGAATGTTGTCGGTCCGCATAGGCGGGCAAGCAAGGTGGGCTTGCTTGCTGGGCTTTGCGGCAAAGAGATTGAGCTTTTGCTCTGTACTTGTTTTACCATTGCGTGCGGCGTTTCATAATTGAAAAGGGAGCTCTATTAGTTTGTGTACTGTATTTAGCTTTTGGGCCAATAGTGCTAGCGCACGATCAACGCTCGTCAAATAATTTCGCGCCATCTTTAGTTCTATCGCGAGGACCTTGGTCAATCCACGTCCATTTCTATATCACCTGGTCCAGCCTGGCCCAATACGGGTTCAGGCACTTTCAAATCCGCCTCCACAGTAGAGGCGCCATCCGCGTCGTCGCCAGCCTGACGCGCGCGATGCCGGCGCCGGGCTTCCAAGATGGCCTTGCGCACGCCATCCTTGTCCTCGGGCACGGAGAGCGACTTGGGGTCGCTGTATAGCACAACCTGCATGCCGGCCAGCTCGCCGTCGCTGTTGGCCAAGATCTGCGGCGGGATGCGCGTCTCGCGCAAGCGCTTCTCAATGTCCGGGAGGAAGACGAGCCGGGCCTCGTCCGGTTCGCTGTCGTCGTCGGCGAGCTCCTCGTCTATGTTGTAGATGTATACCTTGTGTTTTGTGTCGTCGAGGTGCATCACGTCGTCGTTATCGCCGGTGGTAGTCGGTCGCCGTGGTGGGCTCTCGACCGGGACGTAGAGCTTGGTGCCATCACGCTCTAGAGAGAGGCATTAGCATGGTTTGGCAATTGCATGAGGAATCGGCGACATAGGGCAGGCGGAGACTATAGAATAACCGGGATAAAATCACATCGAATAAAAGAATACTTGCCTATGTTCAGTAAGCTTAGCCTTTTGGAAAGGCGCTCATTGTCTTGCTGGGCGTCGGCCTTTCTCTTGTGGCGGTTGCCAGCGCTGCTGCTGGCCTGAGGTGGCCGCTGGCTGGGGTCCATTGTCGTCCAGCCAGCGCGGCTCGAGAGGGAGATTGCGCTGGCCACACTGGTCAACGTCACCTTTGCATCAATTCGTTTCCGCGCCTTGCTTGCAGGAGCAGACGTCCGCAGTCCAGAAGGCGTGTCGCGCACGGTCTAGAAGCAAGCCTCTTGATTGACTGTATTTTTATGACTTTCTTTCAGATGCTGTGATACGTCGCGAGCGGTATTGAGTCATCAGATGTTGCAGTTGTTGCAGGGTGGTGGTGGTGGTGGTTGCGGCAGAGGGCAGCAGCGGTTTTCGGCGCTGGCTCTGGCTCTGGCTCTGTGGCGGCTCCAGTTGACTCACGCTTGTGGAAGATTCCATCTCTCTTCCACAGCGTGTCGGTCCCCCTACCACCGTTACCACTCACTGCGCTCCGTTACCCACCAGAGTGAAGCGGGCTGTTGCCGCCACTATTATTACTACGGATCTTATGCCCACCAACATCACCACCGCAAACACATCTCCCCTCCTCCACATTCTCAACGGCAGACTTCTGCAAATACCGTCGCCATACCCCGAATACCCTCCCGACGAGCCTTTACCCTTGCCTCCATCCCCTTCCGACCCCGTCACTTGCAGCATCGTCTGTATTCTGACTTGAAAATGGCGACGGAGACAAGCTGGCCCGCCGCCAAGGTCCGACAGACCTTTCTCGACTTCTTCGAGAAGAAAGGCCACACCATTGGTGCGTATTTTACTTCGTCTGATCTGTCGCCGCTCTCGCAACATGGCCTATTCTTCCCGCATCTTTCATTTTCGAGGTTTATGCTTGCCATGTCGCGACTATTCAATACCCAACTGTGCTAACTACCCCTCCTTCCAGTCCCCTCCGGCTCTGTCGTCCCTCACAATGACCCCACCTTGCTCTTCACCAACGCCGGCATGAACCAATTCAAGCCCATCTTTCTGGGCACCGTGGGCAAAACGGATCCAATGGCCAAGCTGAAGCGAGCTGTCGATACCCAGAAAGTCATCCGCGCCGGTGGCAAACACAACGATCTCGACGATGTCGGCAAAGACTCTTACCACCACACCTTCTTCGAAATGCTCGGCAACTGGTCCTTTGGTGACTACTTCAAGAAGGAGGCCTGCGAGATGGCCTGGGAGCTTCTCACCAAGGTCTACGGAATCGACCCCGAGCGTCTTTACGTCACATACTTCGAGGGTAGCGCCGAGCTAGGCCTCGAGCCCGACCTGGAGGCTAAGGAGCTTTGGCACACTATCGGCGTCCCGTACGATCGTATATTGCCCGGCGACATGAAGGACAACTTCTGGGAGATGGGCGACCAAGGCCCCTGCGGACCTTGCTCCGAGATTCACTACGACAAGATCGGCGGGCGCAACGCCGCCAGCCTCGTCAATATGGACGACCCTATGGTGGTGGAGATTTGGAACCTCGTCTTCATGCAGTATGACCGACAAAAGGATAGAAGCCTCAAGTCACTTCCTGCAAAACACATTGACACTGGTTTGGGCTACGAGCGCCTCGTTTCCGCCCTCCAAAATACCATTTCCAACTACGCCACAGACTGTTTCACTCCCCTCTTCAAGCAGATTGAGACAGTTACCGGAGTCCGTCCCTACACCGATAAGTACGGCAAGGATGACACTGATGGCATTGATACCGCCTACCGCGTTATTGCTGATCATATTCGTACACTCTCCTTCGCCATCACTGACGGCGCTGTGCCCAACTCTGATGGTCGTGGCTACGTCGTCCGCCGAGTCTTGCGCCGCGGTGTACGATATGCCCGCAAGTACCTCAACGCCGAGATTGGTTGCTTCTTCTCCAAGATTCTCCCCGCTCTCGTGGAGCAGGTCGGTCCTCAGTTCCCCGACCTGGTAAAGAAGCAGGGGGACATCATTGAGATCCTCAACGAAGAAGAGGAGGCCTTTTCTCGTACACTCGATCGTGGCGAGGCCCAGTTCGAAAAATATGCTGCCAAGGCCGCCAAGGACAATGTCAAGAAACTTGACGGCGATGTTGTCTGGCGCCTGTATGACACCTTTGGTTTCCCCGTTGATCTGACCAAGCTCATGGCCGAGGAGCGCGGCCTCGATATCGATGAGGCTGAGGTGGAGGTTGCCAAAGAAAAGGCCCGTGAGGCTTCCAAGGCTGTCAAGGACGCTGCCGCTACTTTTGCCAAGCTGAATGTTCACCAGATTGCCGACCTTGAGCAGGAGCACAAGCTTCCCCGCACCGACGACGAGGGCAAGTTTGTCAAGGGCGATAGCAAGGGCAAGATTCAGATCATTTTTGACGGTCAGACCTTCCACAAGTCTACCAAGGATCTCCCTCCCAAGACCGCTGTCGGGCTGTTGCTCGACAAGACCAACTTTTACGCCGAGTCTGGTGGCCAAATTGCCGACACTGGTCGCATTGTCATTGACGACGTCGCCGAGTTCAAGGTTATGGACGTTCAGAACTTTGGTGGCTACGTCCTGCACAGCGGCTACATCGAGTATGGTGCTCTCTCTTCTGGAGATGAGGTTATCTGCGAGTACGACGAGCTACGACGTTCTCCCATCCGCAACAACCACTCTGGTACTCACATCCTGAACCATGCCCTGAGAGAGGTTCTAGGCGAGGACATCAACCAGAAGGGCTCGCTTGTTGACGATGAGAAGCTCCGCTTTGATTTCTCACACAAGGCTCAGGTCAAGATTGAGGAACTGAAGAAGATTGAGGATCTTTCCAACGCCTATATTCGCCAAAACTCTAAAGTTTATGCCAAGGATGTCGATCTGGACCTCGCTCGTGAGATCGAGGGTGTTCGCGCTGTTTTTGGCGAGACATATCCCAACCCGGTACGCGTTGTTTCTATTGGCATGGACATTGACACCATGCTTGCCGATCCTAAGAAGGCCGACTGGCGCAAGTACAGCGTCGAGTTCTGCGGTGGTACTCACGTTGAGCAGACTGGCCTCCTAAAGGATCTACTCATTGTTGAGGAGAGTGGTATCGCCAAGGGTATCCGTCGTATCATTGCCTACACCGGTGAGGCTGCCCACAGAATTCAGCGCGAGGCTGCTGAATTCTCCAAAACTCTAGATGCCCTGGATGCTCTTCCTTTCAGTCCTGAGAAGGAGGCCCAAGTCAAGACTGTCTCGCAGGAGCTGAGCAAGCTTGTAATCTCCACCCTGACCAAGGAGGAGTTCAACCAGCGCTTCACCAAGATCAGCACATCGGTCGTCAACGAACAGAAGAAGAAGCAAAAGGCCGAATCCAAGACTGCCCTCGATACCGTCACCAAGTACTTTGAGGACAACAAGGAGGCCAAGTGGTTCGTCGGCCGCCTGCCCATTGGCGCCAACGCCAAGGCTCTGGGGGATGTGGTCAAGCACTTCCAGAGCAAGGACAAAGAGAAGACTGTTTATCTTTTTGGTGGCAGTCAGGAAGCCGGCGGTGTTGTTCACAGCGTGTACATTGGCCAGGTAAGATTTGCATACCACGTCTATTCTATTTCTTTTCTTTTACTAACGCTCTTGTAGCACCTCGCTTCACAGGGCGTTACTGCCGAGCAGTGGGCTGCCAGTGTGTCCGAAGTTATCGGAGGACGTTCCGGTGGCAAGGAGCCGACCCGAGCGGGCCAGGGCACCAAGCCCGAGAGCATCGACGAGGGTGTCGAGCAGGCTACCAAGTGGCTGAACGAGAAGCTGAAGCTGTAAAGCTCGTGCGGGACTTGCAATTTTTCGATTAACTTGTGTATGAGTTTGACTGTTATGACGATGTTTGGTTTTTACATGTGTGGAAAAATTCAGATGATATGGCGGGACGGGTAGTTTGCAGTTTTGAAAATGCCGAAAAAAAAAAGGCATGAAATGAAGAAGAATGTAACAAGACGCGTAGACAAAAATGTACATGTGCTGTATGTATAGCTGCGCATCGCGGCAGCTTTTGGTAATATACAGAGGGGTCTGAATGCTAGTGGTACAAAAATGCGACACGCGTCTTACGAACAAGTCCACCCCGTCATGAAGGTAAACTGCAAGATCCTTTTACACAGTCACCATGACGCTCGCGTTCTTGTAGTGCGACAGCATCGGGTTCTCGCCGCTCCGCGTCTGCGTGTCCTCGACGTAGGCCCAGCGGCGCAGGAAGTCGCCGTGGGACATGACGCGCGTGAGCTTGCCGGTGATGGCCCTGTACATGGCCTCGGCGATGGCAAAGTCTGTAGGGAAGAGGATGTCAAAGTAGCCCTGATGGACCTGCGCGCGGCGAGGCTCGGTTAGCACTTTTCGCCGTGGTAGGAAGGGGAGAGAGGGGGGGGGGGTGGCAACTGTACCAGAGGCGTGGTGACGGGGACCATGCGGCGGTTGTAGCGTGTCTGGACGACGGGCGCGTTGAGCCCCGGGACGGCCTGCGGGAGGGCGTCAAAGTCCGAGGTGACGAGCCGGTGGGCGGGGAAGTAGCGCTCGAGGACGTCGAAGAACTGCATGAGGCGGGTCGGGACGTACTCGGCGCGGGAGAGGTTGGGCGCAAAGGGCATGCGGGCGGCGAGGCGGCGCAGGAGGGGGTTGGCCGGGTAGGGGCGGGGGTAGGCGCCGGCGGTGGCGGCGTGGCGGACGCGGAAGAAGCGGGCGGCGACGGGGTCGAGGCCGTGGACGTAGAACTCGTAGAGGTCGCCGTCGGCGTCGACGAGGACGTGGCCCTGCAGGGGCGCCTCGGTGGTGAGGTCGTAGCGGATGCCGTCGTGGGCGAGGTTGTCGAAGACCTCCATGGCGAGGAAGAAGCAGGGGCTGGGCTCGTAGCGGTCCCAGTCAAAGACGGAGCGGTTGACGATGGACACGTGGTCGGCGTGGCCGCGCAGCGAGGCGGCCTGCAGCGTGGCGAGGGCGGGGGAGATCTCGACGACATGGTAGCGCGTGCGCGCGTAGACCTGCGGGTCGACGGCGCGGATGTAGTCGAGGATGTTGAGCATGAGGGTGCCGCGGCCGGCGCCGGCCTCGTAGACGATGAGGTCGTGGTAGGGGTAGGTGGTGAGGCGGTAGTTGGAGACGAGGTAGCGCGCGATGGCCTCGCCGTAGAAAGGCCGGAAGAGCTCGGTGGGCGTGTGCCAGAGCTGCCGCGTCGGGTCCGGGCCGGTTTCGGAGGCGGCGTCGAGGGTGTCCTCGAACTCGGTGTAGCGCCGGCCGACGGCGGCTTGGAACTCAATCTCGTCACGCATGGCGTTGAAGTCGAACGGCTCGCCGGGGCTGAAGATGACGGCTTGCTTGGAGAAGTAGCCGTAGGCCGGGTTGTATAGGGAGTCTGGGGATCAAGAGCCGGGGTTAGAGATTTGCTCTTGCGGAAGAGATAGGTACGGCAAGCAAACTGGGTCCGGGTTGCCATCTCTTCTTACCCTCGATAAAGTCTCGAAGCAGCATCTTGACCTTTCGAGGCCGTTCTGTCCGCTGTTTGAGCTCCTCGGCGGAGATGTACGGATACTTTTCAAATTCGTCGGTGCGGTCCTCGGGCAGGATGTTGGTGCGCTGCTGCCAACGGCTCTCGTTGCGCTTCATGCCGCGGTCAATGGACGGCCTGGTAACATATCCGCGACCATTATGGTGACTCGTAGTTGCGGTGACGGGCAGTCGATGGCTGCTCTGGCTGCAAAGCGTCGTTTTCGTGCGCAAATGACCCTGGCATCCACGCGGTCGTTGTCGAAATAGCTGTCGGAACAGCTGCGTTACAATAGGAGAATCCATGTACCACGGCAGCGCACTGTCCTCTAGGGAGATGTGTTGAGTACAGTTGCGAGCTAGACGGAAGGAGAAGGAAAGAGGAAAGAATTGCGAGTGATCTCCCTGGTCCCTGGACGATGTCAAGCTCGAGCTTAAGCTATCTGCAATGATTCAATAATTAGCAGCGGACGGCAGGGGAATAGCGTTGTTCCGGTACAGGGGTGGCCTACTAAAAAAAAAAGTGCCGTTTATTAGCTTTTATTACTGGGGCCTTGAAACTTGCGACAAACGGCCTTTGGTGGGGAGCTCATGAATGACGTTTTTCCCAACCATTCGGCCTTGCTGGGCCTAGATATTTCTCTTTTTTCTTTCCCTTCCTTTCCTTTCCTCGCTCATTGACAGACAAACGGCGATTGCGCGCATAAAGACGATCGCCAACTACCTGTTCATGGCAGCATGTCCCTGAGCGACCATCCCAAGGCCTACGGCACCGCCGCCTTGGTGGTCGCCTTTACCGCCGGTGTCCTCGTGACCCTTGGCTTCAAGGACGCCTATCCCGAGCTCGAGAGCCGCTTCCAAGAGAAGCGCCGTCTCCGTCCCCGAGACCCCGCCAGCAAGCGACGCTCCAGCATCTTCTGGGGCAGCGCGCCCGTCACCCTAGAAGACCACGAGCAGGACGACGACGCCGACTTCCGCCCCCCCTCCGACGGCATCCTGGAGGACGGCATCGCGGGCTGCATCGGCAACACACCCCTCATCAAGCTGCGCTCCCTCTCCGAGGCCACCGGCCGCACCGTGCTCGCCAAGGCCGAGTTCCTCAACGGCGCCGGCGGCAGCCCCAAGGACCGGGTCGCGCTCGGCATCATCCGCGCCGCCGAGCGCGACGGCCTGCTGCGCCCGCACCGCGGCGACACCATCTACGAGGGCACCGTCGGCAGCACCGGCATCTCGCTCGCCGCGCTCGCCCGCGCCCTCGGCTACCGCACCCACATCTGCATGCCCGACGACCAGAGCCGCGAGAAGTCGGACCTCCTCGCCCACCTCGGCGCCGCCGTCGAGCGCGTCCCCGTCGCCCCCATCACCAGCCCGGACCACTTCGTCAACCTGGCCCGCCGCCGCGCCGCCGAGCACACCGCGCGCCACGCCGTCGACGCCC
>MWMN01000149.1:45335-60163 GCA_002968875.1 Cordyceps cicadae | reverse complement strand
TCGGGCCCCCCCCCCCCCTTTCCTCCAGCCCCTGCCCGGTAGCTTACATGCATCTCGGGAATCTACAGGCCCCATCGTGCGCATCAGCCCGTGGGAGGTCCACATCAAGGACCCGGACTGGAACGACGTCTACAAGCTGTCCTCGAGGGCGGCCAAGCCGTGGTCGTACTACAGGTGCTTTGGGCGCGCCGAGAGCACCAACACGACGGTGTCGGACGCGCTGCATCGCGTCCATCGCCAGGCTCTGGGGACATGGTTCTCGTCGCAAAACGTCACCGCAAATGCGCATCGAGTACAAGAGACGGTCGACAGGTTCCACGATCGCATCGCGGGTTGTCGCGATCAGGTTGTCAACTTGAGCGACGCGTACCGGTCCCTCGCGCTCGATGTTAGCACCGGTTTTGCTTTTCAGCGACCATTCGGCGGTATCGACCAGCCAGACTTTGGCAAGGCTTTTAACCAGGCCATCTGGGGCTACGCCCGTCTTGGGGTGCTCAACAGGCATCTGTTTGGGTTCCCGTTCTGGCTTCTGCAATCGCTCCTCCCGCGGTCCATCTCTGACAGACTCAGCCCGGAGGCTGCCCGCCTGTTCTACGAGGTACGTCTGGTTGATCCCTGGAAAGGTTGAGTCTCTCATCCCTCTGACCCTGGAATCTGCAGACTGTACATAAATGTACTGCATACTCCTTCAACCAGCCCATGTCACCGGGAGAGCAGTCTCCACAGGATATGGTGCAGGCCATGCTCACGGCCGATCTTCCCGAGAAGCAAAAGACATTTACCCGAGTATTTGGTGACTGCCGAAGCATTCTTCTTGCTGGGACCGAGACCACGGCGACTGTTCTGACGTCCATCACCTACCATGTTCTGAGCAACCCGGAGATGAAAATCAAGCTTCGAAATGAGTTGAAGTGCGCGCGGGATGCAAATGGCGCTGCTTTGGGGTATCAGGATCTCCGAGCCCTGCCGTACCTGACAGGGGTGATAAACGAGGCCCTTCGTACGAGTCATCCCGTCTCGGGAAGGCTTCCACGCTACTCGGAGGTTGCAGACTTTGAATATCAGCAGTACTTTCTGCCTCGTGGAGTGGGTTGCCTCGTGTTTCTCCGTGCATACTATCCATCAGCTTACCAATATCTTGACTAGACTCACATCTCCATCAACATGCACGATGCTCATATGGATCCAGCCATATTTTCTGAGCCTGAAAAGTTTCACCCTGATCGCTGGCTGAGGCAGTCCGACTCGAAGCGACTAGCCAAGTATCTTCAACCATGGGGTCGTGGATCGCGCCTTTGCATCGGCAAGGAGCTGGCAACCATGGACATCTATCTCACCGTGTCTCGGTTGTTTGGTCCAGGATGCGGTTTTGAGATGACGCTGTTTGAGACTGAGCGGAGTGACTGGGACCTCTTTGGGGATTATTTTGGGCCGCTGCCTGCGCCAGGAAGCAGAGGGCTGCGAGTGATGGTCGGGAAGCCTCAGCAGTGTAACGGCTGAGCTGGATCTCGGCAACTTGTCGTGGTTTGCAAGGCGTGTACGGATGCCTGGTTAGAGGTAGTTAGCCTGAGCTTCAATCTGTACTAGATCTGGGGAGGTCTGCCTCTAAGACGCCTTGTCTTTGACATAAAGTGGGCTGATGGAAGGTTATAAATACCAACCAATGCGCAGTTCCAGCTGCAGCTGCAGGTCATGTCATGGCCCCCATTCTGACTGATCGGCAGTAACAGCTCCAAGACAAATTTCTTCAGCTTCCCCATTATTTCCATTTCAATGGCAACCACCATGCAGGACCCAGGCGAGAAGTCGCTCGACAGGCTGCTCGCGACCCTGACCACCTCGCTGCACCCCGCGACCTTTGTCTTCGTCGCGCTGGACACCAGCAAGACGGCCACCACGCTGCCCCCGCTCGCCGAGGTGCAGCTGCTGTTCCGCGAGCGCGAGGCCGTCACCGTCATCGTCACGCGCGAGCACGCCGAGGCCAACGCGCTCGACTACCTGTTCCCGAGCCGGATGATCACGCTCGAGGTGACGTCGAGCCTGGAGGCGGTGGGCTTCATGGCGGTGGTGGCGACGAGGCTGGCGACGCTGGGCATGGGCGTCAACCCGGTCAGCGGCTTCTACCACGACCATCTGTTCGTGCCGGAGGGGAGGGAGCAGGAGGCGATGCGGGAGCTGGCGAGGCTGGCGGAGGAGAAGCGGCGGGGGGAGCATTAGTGGCCGGCCTGGTGGTGGTGGTAGGAAATTGGGCGTTTTTTTTTTTCTCCCGTTCTTCCCTATGCGTCAAAGCAATATCAATTGATAGAGAGATGATGATCGATAATAGCTACAATAAAGGAATCCATCAAACCCTGCACAAACCACACACACACCCCCGCACTAGCTCCCGCCGCCCGCGCCACTGTGGCCCGTCCATCGTCCGTCCATTTTGTTTCTGCCACCTGTTCGATTTCCCAACCAGAAAAGCAAACAGCCTCCTCCCACGCTTCTCCTACCCACCATCAACACACCGGCCACTGCGCCTTTTGTGATTGTGACCTCTGTCGCTCCATCACACATCAGCTTCCCCCAACAGCTCAAACTCCTCACGCCTTTTCCAATTGACACAACGCGACGAGCTCCCTCCACCATGCACCAGCAAACCGTCGCCTCCGCGCTCGCCGTCCTGCTGGCCACCGCGCCCACGGCCTGGGCGGGCATGTACACCAAGAAGTCGCCCGTCCTGCAGGTCGACGCCAAGTCCTATGACCGGCTGATCAACCGCTCCAACTACACCTCGGTGGGAAATGCCGTGTCGTCCTGGTCAACGTCGACGTGCTAACCAAACCCCGCGCGCCCAGATCGTCGAGTTCTACGCGCCCTGGTGCGGCCACTGCCAGAACCTCAAGCCCGCCTACGAAAAGGCCGCCACCGAATTGAAAGGGCTGGCGGCCAAGGTCGCCGCCGTCGACTGCGACGACGACGCCAACAAGCAGTTCTGCGGCTCCATGGGCATCAAGGGCTTCCCCACCCTCAAGATCGTCCGCCCCGGCAAGAAGGCCGGCCGCCCGGTCGTCGAGGACTACAACGGCGGCCGCACGGCCGGCGCCATCGTCAAGGCCGTCGCCGCCAAGATCGTCAACCACGTCACGCGCCTCGAGGACAAGGACCTCGACGCGTTCCTCGACGGCCGCGAGGGCCCCAAGGCGCTACTGTTCACGGAAAAGGGCACCACGAGCGCGCTCCTGCGCAGCCTCGCCATCGACTACCTCGGCGTCATCGCCGTCGCGCAGATACGGAGCAAGGAGGCCAAGGCGGTGGCACGGTTTGGCATTGACAAGTTTCCTACGCTAGTCTTGGTGCCCGCCGGCGGCGGCGAGCCCGTCGTGTACGACGGCGGGCTGAACAAGGCCGACATGGTCAAGTTCCTCAGCCAGGCGGGCGAGCCCAACCCGGACCCGGCCCCGGCGAAGAGCAAGGCGGGCGACAAGAAGGACAAGAAGGCAAAGGCCGACAAGAAGGACAAGAAGCCCAAGGCTGACAAGAAAGACAAGCCCAAGGCCGACAAGGCCCAGGAAAAGAAGCCCGACGGTGGACGAGATGCCGAAACAGAGGCCGAGACCACCAACGACGCTTCTCCTCCTCCCGTTTCCACCCCTCAAGTCATCGTCATTCCTACCGCTTCTACTAAACAAGAGGTTTCCGAACAGTGCCTCCAGCCCAAATCCCACACCTGCATCCTCGCCCTCGTTCCCGAGGCCGAGACCGACGACAGCAAAAAGGCCATCGACTCGCTCTCCCAGCTCAACACAAAGTACATCCACGGCCATCGCAAGGTGTTCCCCTTCATCGCCGTGCCCGACAGCATCGCGGCAACGATCCGCGAGAAACTCGAGGTCGCGAGCGAGGTCGAGCTCGTCGCTGTCAACGCGCGCCGCAACTGGTGGCGCAGGTACGAGGGCGACTTCGGTGCCGCCAGTGTCGAGGCGTGGGTCGACGTGATCCGCATGGGCGAGGGGGCCAAGAAGAAGCTCCCCGAGGGCATCGTTGACGTTGCGGAGGTTACCGAGGAGGAAAAGGTCGCTGAGGCGGCAAAGGAGAATATCGTGGAAGAGCCAAAGGTGGAGTTTGTAGAGGTGCCTGTCGAGGAGGCAAAGGAGAATATCGTTGAAGAGCCAAAGGTGGAGTTTGTAGAGGTGCCTGTCGAGGAGCCTGTCGAGGAACAGGCCGAGGCCAAGGAGTCCACCGAAGAGCACGACGAGTTGTAATGCAGCCGCTGCCGCGCCCACGTCGCGTGTTGATATTTGTTTCTGCAGGCGCCAAAATTCAAGCACTGTTTTTTCTTTTTCTTTCCTTTCCTTTTCTGTAAACCCCAAATATCTTCCCTACTCGTCCATGTCCATCGCCATCGTATCGCTCCTCTGTATCGCGCCCTCGCGGACCATCCTCGCGCCCTTGGCCTTGACCACGCCGTCGAGGAAGCGGCGGACCTGCTTGCAGCCGTCCAGGCCGACGACCAGCATGCCCTCGAGGCGGCTGACCTGCATGCGGCTCTCGCACGCCAGCACCGCCACGCGGTCGCCCGCTCCCCCCAGCGCCGCCACCGTCAGGTGCGGCAGCTCCTGCTCCTCCTGGCCGTTGAGGTCCAGCAGCGGGTCGGCCGCGTCGTCGCCGGCCGCAAAGGACGAGGTCGACCCCGCGGTGCACGCCGCGACGTAGTCGCTCATCGGCACGCCCGCGTCGACGAGCGCCAGCGTCGCCGCGTTGAGCAGCGCCGCCAGCAGCGAGCCGTCCTGCGCGAGCACGTGCAGCGAGATGCCGATCGTCGAGTGCGGGAAGATGTGCGTGTGGAGGGTGGACGCGAACGCCTTGGCGATTGTGATTTCCATCTCTTGGATGCGTCTAGATGACAACCCCACCCCCCCGGTTAGTCTCGTCTTCACCGGATACAAAAAGAAGAGGGGTTGGGTGCAAGAAAGAAGCTCACTTGTCGTTGCGGCCGCGCTTCTTGCGGTCGACGCTGGAGAAGCCGGCAATGACAATGTTGACGCTCACCGCCGCCCCGTCCCGCGACGCGTTGGTCGCCTGCCCGCCGCGCCGCTGCTGCTGCTGATGCTGCTGGGCCTGCTGCTGGGGCTCCGACGGGCCGGTCACGACGCACATGACCTTGGTGTGGCCCATCTCGAGGTACGAGGAGCCGTCGGCGGCGTCCTGCGTGCGGATGACGGCGTGCAGTCGGCGCAGCTCGTTCCAGCGGCGCCCGTCGACGCGCAGCAGCGCGAGCGAGTATGTGGACGTGTCCAGGGGCATGTTCCGTATAGCTTCTTTATCGATTGGGTGTCTTCTGAAAGCAAAAGGGCAAGTCGTTCGGTCAAGGGTGCGAGCTGGGAGCGGTAGCTGTTTGTAGCTTCATCGGTTTCTGTAAAAAAAATTTAAAACAGGCAGATTTTCTTAGTGGCAGAAAAGAAAGGTGGTGGAGTCGGTTCTGCACCAGCGCCAAGCTCTCCGTCACCGTCATGCTAAATCGAACACGGGAAGGACTGAGATTATTTTGGTGAAGAAAGAAATCTTGATATATTATTATGACGATAAATTGGAAGAAACAATGCAGCCATCATTCAATCTTTGCGATGCCAGCAAACGCCTAATTGCTATCCAGCCAACTATATATACATTTTACTAGTTTTAGGGCAATAAAGTACACGCAGCAATGCTACTGAGTCCTCACGCAGTCTCCTCATCGATAGTCGCAAACTTCGTCAGGACACTTTTCAGCGCCGATCTCCGGATCGGCTTCGCCAAGAATTCGTTCATGCCCGACTCCATGCATTCCTTGCGGTTGCTTTCCTCCGAAAACGCCGTCAAGGCCACGATTGGCGCTGCGTACCCCATCTGCCGAATCAGCCGCGTGGACTGGATACCGTCCAGGTTGGGCATTTGCACGTCCATGAAGATCAGGTCAAACTTGTGGTTGTGCTCCATGTTCTCCTTGACCAGCTCGTACGCCTCGCGGCCGTCTTTGGCGATGCTCACGTTGTGCACTTTTTCCAGCTTGAGCATGCGCCGCACCACCTCGATATTGGTCGCGTTGTCGTCCGCGACGAGGACGCAGAGCTCGCTGCTGCCAGTACCAGGCTGACTGGAGGGATCCCTGGCCTTGTCAGCTTTGGCCTTTTGGATGGCGGCTTGCGTCTCGCCCCTTGTGCCTGGCGGGACGACCGTTGCCGAGCTGGTAGGTGGTGTCGCCGTAGCTTGATTCGGGTTCGGTGGAAAGAACGGTGTACTTAGACCGACGAGTCGAGGTTGAATATCGCTCCGATGATTCTCGTGGTTGGTTGTTGTCGTCGTATCAACGTCATTTGCCAGCACGCTGCTCAGAGAATTACGATGGACACTGCCGCCGCCGTTTGTGGTAGAGCCGCCGGCGCTTGGAGCTCTAGACCTTGGCCTCGTACTCTCGGATCGCGTACTTGTTGCTCGATCGATGATGTGTTTGAGGGGAATTTGTAGACTAAACGTCGATCCCAGCCCCTCGCTACTCTTCACTGTGATCTTGCCTCCCATCAGTGTAGCAAGCTGTGAGCAGATGCTCAGCCCGAGTCCAGTACCGCCAAACTTCTTGCTGAAGCTTGAATCTACCTGCACAAACGGCTCGAAGATTTTGCCCTGCATGTTGAGGGGTATACCTCGGCCGGTGTCCTCAACCTCGAATGTGAACAGGTACTCGTTGGCGCTTTCACTGGTTTGCGTCAAGGATCTTTGTGTCTCCTCATCGAACATGACATGCGGATCGCTTGATGCTCCTCTTTGATCCAGCGGATTAGTTACTGTTTGAACGGCTGGAGTTGTGACTGTCGACAGCGACTGGAACCAAGATGTTGTCCCCTCGTGGCTGCTATCGCTCTGCGTAGGCGAGCCGTCTGTCTTGGTCGTGCGTTGCGAGTCGGGCTTTGACGAGACATTGTCACCCCAATGGATGCGCACTTGGACTCTGCCACCAGCCGATGTAAACTTCAAACTATTGCTGACGAGATTGATGATGACTTGTAGAATCCTGTGCTGGTCTCCCAGGATATACATGTCCCGTATACGGTGAGACTGGCCTGCTCGGAGTAGCCCCTGATGGAGAAGACGCGGCGGGTTGAGATTCTCGCATGAACGGCCAGAGAAGACGACTTCAAGATCAATTTTGCTCTCCCGAGCTTGTTTTTCGAAAATAGAGATAACTTGGGACCGAATTTCTCCCAGACGGAATTCTTTCTGCTCCAGCTTGATCTCATGGCTGATTTGGTTCTTGGAAAAGCTGAGCAGGTCTTCTAAGAGGTGTAACAATAGTTCTCCTAGTAAATCTCGGAATTAGTTTGTGAACAATCTCGGACAACGACTTGCGACACGTACCTGATCTATACAGCGTTTTTAGCGAATGCTGTATGTGGAGAATGTCGTTTTCTTCCATGCAGACTGCGCATATTCCCATGATGCCATTAAGAGGTGTCTTCAATTCGTGCGAAATGTTGGCAATAAATAAAGTTTTGCTCTCGTTAGCAGCCTCGGCAGCTTTTTTGCTGATTTCCAATTCTTTGGTTCTTTTCGCTACTTGGTCGTCGAGTGACGTGTACTGCTTGACGAGTTCATCTGTCATTTTGTTGTACACCTCGGTAAGCTCTGTGACTTCATCCGTGATGATATGCGACCGCTCCTTGACCCTGCCTGGGATCTTGAACACACGGCGATGGTTTTCGATTTCAGCTTGCGTGAGTGGTCTTGGCGGCTTGCCGAACTTCCTCTTTATGCTATGGAAGAGGCTCTTGATGGAAGCGGAAGAAAGAGTACCGCGTGCACTGGCTGCGTTCTTCTCGTCCTCGCTGTACTGCAGATCATAGCACGGCACATTGATGGACTTTTCCGTGGCCGTCTTCAGTCTTCGAATAGGACGCACACTGAAGTATGCGCAAGGAATCACGAGCAGTATGACCAAGCCAGCCGCCGCAAAGACGCACCCAACCAAGATTTTGCGCAGCAAGGATATAGGACGATAGGCTTCATCGCGCGACTTTTCCACCACAATCACCCAGTCCACCAGAGTCGTCTGCGGGCGAGCAACACCGACCGCAACCGCGTATCCTTGCTCGTTTGTTGTGGTCAAACTTGCGCGGGCATTATTCTGGTTACCATTGTACGTTGAGTACGCACCATTGATCGCCGGATATCGCGAGAGCGGGAAAGGTGCATCCCATTGTCCTTGCTTGTCTGTATGGCGATTTACCTGGCCAGGGTGGGTTGCTGGTGATAGGAGAATTCGCACAGAATAGTCGCTCAGAGAGTCGCTAGGTGGTGTGTAGGTAGCATTGGAAGGGAGCAACGATGGTGGAAAACGATTTGATGGGTCGTTGGGGGTAACGAGCAGTGCCACGCCAGTCGTCCCAAGTCCTTCGACCGCGGTTTGGATGTCGAGAAACGAGTTGGCAGCAGCAACCAGGGTCAAGTAGCCTAGAATGAACCCATTCAAGGAGAGAGATCGGATCGGAATCGTGAGCGATATCAGCGCAAACGTTTGATTGATGGCCAGGGGGCCAAGCAGCAGCCCCCGACTATCACTCAGCAGTACACCGGGAAACGCGCTCGCCTTGACGCCCTTCTCCGAGGGTACATAGCGGTTCGGAGTATTCAACGTCTCATAAGTGATGTTTGGGTATAAGGAAGGTGGGTAGCCATATTCCGTGTCGCTTAAATTGACAGAGAGCCCGTCGGGAGTAAGATACGGCAGCGGAATGTTCTGAGTTTGAGTGCCGACGCCAGAGCCTGTGACACTGACAAGGCCTGTCGAATTCTCCCCGGTCTGGTTTCTGGAGTAGATGCGTGCTTGCAGGAGACCGGTGAGGGTGCTAGTGGAGAGCGCGCTTTGCAGGTCGGTGATTGTGGGCTCGAACGGGTTGCTTGTTGTTGAGTTTTTGTTGTAGAAATCGACAAGTGATTGCTGAATCAAGATGCGTGTGGAAACTGTGCGGCTGATAGTGCTGAGCAGCTGCAGCTGCGAGTCAATCTTGTTGGCGTATAGTGAGGCTGCGAGAGCAAGACTGTCGGTTTCTACGTTGACAACAAAGCTGTGGACATAGATCCAGGTCGGGACCGCGACGACAGTGAGGGCGATCAGCGCAACGCCGCTGACGAGCAGCGCGAGCTGAACCCAGATGGGGACTCTCATTTCTCATAGAACACGGGGCGCCGCTTGCCTCTCGGCAGGCTGCTAAAGGGTTCTTCGGATTCGGATGCGAGATGAGAGCGCTTCAAGCGACCGACGTCCCCGGAGTCCGATTCAGGTTGAAAGGACCAAATTGAGGCCGTTCAGCCCATGAAGAGGAAGAGAGTCGACATGTTTATATATATGCCGGGAGGGGGCTGTCAAGCGCACTTTTTTTCCCCAATAGTGACCACTAGTTGGATGTCAGACGTTTATTAGAACTTGGCACGCCGCCGCCGTTGGACTAGCAGCTCTACGCCTAGCCGAAAGGACAGCTAGACCTATTCAGCTGAAGCGAGCCGAAGATTCGTAAGGCCGCTGATATTCCAGAGAATCGATAGGTGCCAGCAGTTCATCGCGATCTCGTGGTTCTAGACCGCGCCGAGAGTAGCCACAGACTGCAACTGTGGCTTGCTGCCATTGCTGTTTTGCCGCTGTTTTTGGCCAATAACGCCCCCGGTCTGCATGCACCTCAACAGGGAATTGAGCTGCGAGAAAGCTCCCGTCCCACGCACGCAAAGGCTAGGAACGCAAGTCCGGTATTGTCGTAGCTTTGTCCAAGACGAGCTTAGTGAGTGGGATCCTGGGAGGACAAAGCGCAGTTCTAGACAAGTTCGGATGAAGCGGATAAGAATGGCTGGGGATGATGAAACGCCGAAGATGGTCGTCTTCTTTTTCGTTTTGTTCGAGAGGTGTGGAAGTCGTGGCAGCTGCAGCCAAGCAATTGCGCGTTTGAATGGAGGCGCTGGCGATTCGTTTTGTTGGAACTTGTTTTCTTTGGATGAGGTAATCGGCATGGAACACGTGCCAATCAGTCCCCTGAAAAAAACCCTCAACTAACCCTCACCAAGCCCACCCTCGACTCAACTAACCGCTCCTTCACCAAGACAAACGCGTGCGACGCAATCGACGGACAGAGGGAATTGGATGAATTGAATAAACTTGGTGGATCAACAGTCTATACACCGCAGTCCTACTCCCCGCCACCGCAACCCGAATGAGTCTCAACAATCTCGATTCCACTGTGCCAATCACGGAAGCTCTCCTGAATGCCGCGGACGGAGCGGAGATTCAAGCTCGACGTGTTGCGCGGCGGGATGCCATCCATGTTCAGAGCAAGCTTGGACGCGGCATACGCAGCAGCCCTCGCCGTCTTCTCGTACACGTCCCAGTTGATGTTGTCCAGCGTGTCGCACCGCTGGTGGTAGCAGGGGTCGAACTGCGCCTGGGAGCCGGTGAAGAGGCCGCTGCTGGGGATGCCGACTTGCTTGAAGCTGACGTAGTCGGATCCCGTACCGAATTTTCTACGACAGTGGTCAGAATCCTTCGTTAGCTTTCAATCCCGATGATCGGACGACAGAGAGGCAGGGGGGTCGTACGCAGGTCTGACGGCGGCCCCGGCAGATTCCAGATACTCGAGGAGGTGTCGGGCACCGTATTGGTGGGCTTCGTTGTCGGCGTAGACTACGAGGTCTGGGTACAGACTGGCGATCATGTCGTAGTTGAAGTAGAACTTGATCCTGTCCCTCTCGGCTTCGGACAGCTGCGCGACATAGTAGAGGGAGCCAATCTTGCCGAGCCTACGTCGCATTGTCAGCATCATCTTCGTCGCTGACGCATCAAACAGCCTTTACTTACTCTTCAGTACCCCACCACGCAAAGCGAACCTTGTTCTTGAAGCCCGTGTACTTCTGGAACGACGTCACAATCTCCAGCAGGGCCGCCGAGCCGCTCCCGTCGTCGTTGATGCCCGGCCCGGCCTGCACGCTGTCCAGGTGCGCCCCCATCATGACCACGTTGTCCGGGTCGCCCAGCTTCGTCTCCGAGATGACGTTCCAGCTCCTGCGCTGCTCGGAGAAGGCGTCGATGACGAGCGTCACCTTCAGGTCCTCGCCCGCCGCGATCCTCGCGATCCAGCGCTCGCCGACGGCCTGCGGGACGACGCCGGACGGGAGGGCGAGGTCGAGGCCGCGGGGGTTCTGCACCCTGAAGGCGGTCGGAGCGTTGTTGTAGAAGACGACGGCTGCCGCGCCGTTTTCCTTTGCGAGCTTGATGTGGGTGTACGTGGCGTTGCACACGCCGTACTGGAAGAGGAGGATCTTGCCGGCGACGTCGATGCCGTCCCAGTGCTTCGCGAGACACATGGTGCCACGCGTGCCGTTGGAGGGCATGTGCAGCAGAGGTGCGGTGAGGCCGCCGGGCAGGGGCGTGGACAGGATCTGCTGGTGATTGTAAAAGTCTACCTCGTCTCCGTCCGGCCCCGTGAGCTCGAATTTGCGAATCCCCGTATAGGTATGGTTGAACTCCTGGACGTAGGTGTCCAGACGTGCGCCGAACCGCTTCACGACACGCTCCACGACAAAGTCTACGGATGCCTTGTAGCCGGACGTACCGTGGGCGCGATTGCCGCCATTGTCGCGAGCAATCTTTTGGAAGTGCCAGAGTACATTCTGCAGTCTGCTCCAGAGGTCAGGCGTCGTCTGCGCCTCACAGCAGGCCCTTCAAATCACGTACTCTTGAACTTGAATGTCACTGGTAACCTTTTCGGGAGTGATGGGATCCGTGGCGTGCGATATCCCAGAAAAGAAGAGGGCACTCAACGCCGTAGCTGTGAAGAACTTCATGGTGCAAGCTTGACTCGAAAATGAGTTGTGCAAGTCGATGGCGAAGGTCGAAGCGTGTTTTTCCCTCTAACGCGGGGGTCTATATAGGAAGCTTCTGCGGTCTTTATGGGCAGCATCTGGCCGTGTCCGGCGTGACATTCTAGACTTGCCAAGATGCATAAGATACGAGCGAGCATAATTCCTGGCTGCTTCATGTGTGACCTTCCGTGTTAGGCAGTTGCTAAAACGAAGGTGTATTTTAACATTTAGAAGCGAGGCTTCTAGCGGCCTGCCAAGATTCCATCGGCGGGGGTGGCGTCGTTTCTGTTGGCGATAATTCGTCCTTTTACAAGGCTGTACGTTCCTTTGCGTCTTTTCTTCCCTTTTTGCCCGAGCCAAGTCAATTGATCGACCAAGTGATAAATGGGGGGGCTTGCTCTGCGTCGTCCTGCAACGAGGAAGAACCGGTTTGATGATGATCACGGCGCGCGTATTGGCACTGATTGGCAGCAGTATTCGGGTACTAATGAGTCACCAACGTCGATGGATGTAGTACCCGGCGGTACAGGATCTGAAAGCGCAGCAAGGAAGGGTTCTGCCTGTGGTTTCCCAAGGCTGGTCTACGAGGATTTGGGAAATGAAGGATGTCTGCATCATTCGAGGATAGGTCGCCATAATGGCCAATTTTCAGGGTTATCAATTCCTGAAACAGATTACAGGATTCCGTCCAATGGAAAGCATTGCATTTCACTCAAACTTGATACGCACTTGAAATGGCAGAGCCCACATGAACATTGTAGATTGATGACGAACTATAGAACAATGGCCATTTTCGAATTAATCGAGGGCCTAGCAGCATACCTGCTAGCGAACAATGGCCAGGACGAACCCGTCAATAAAGGCATTGTCCACCACGCCCTCCCTTCCCGTGACCTTGGGCACCAGCGTCGCCGTGACGTTGGGCTCGCCGGCGATCCTGGCCACCAGCGTGCGCCCTCGCCGACCTCGCCGCCGTGGCAGGTGATGATCTCCTGCACGACATTGTCCACGAAGACGCAGCCGTCCTTGCGCGTCAGCCGCAAACCGCCCAGCCAAAGTACTCTTGCGTGCGGCGCCCCCAGTCGGCGTCGATGAAGACCCATGTCGAACACGCGGCCCCTCGCGCGCCAGCCGCGGCAGCACCTCCCTGGCGTCGCCGAGGATGAGGTCCGGGCCTCGAGCCCCCGCGGCGGACGAGGTTCTCGCGGGCGACGTTCGCGGTGCTTGGGGTCGATCTCGACGCTCGTCACCCGGGCGCCGGTTGCGGGCCAGGTCAGATGGTGGAGTAGCCGCCGAGGGCGCCCGACCTCGAGGACGGTGCGCGCGCGGATGAGGCGCGCCTGGATGGCGAGGAGCTGGCCCTGCAGGGGGGACACCTGGATGGACGGCATGCCGTGGCGGGCGGTGCTGGCGAGGGCGCGGTCGAGATTGGGGGTCCGGCTTGACAAAGGCCTTTTCCGCCTCGGCTTCGATCGCCGTGATGTGGGCGATCTTGGTGGAGAGGGGCATGGGGGAAGACATGGTGGGAGATCTATGATGTATGGGGTGGATGATGTGAATGTGAAGGGGGCTGTTGTGACTATCTGGATTCGAGAATGCGATATTCGAGTCTCGTGTACCTGCTCAGCAGGTTTGCCGTCGTTTAATACATTGTCATGGTCGGCTTCGGCTCGGAGGTAGAGTAACGTCCCTGTTGCCGCTAGTTGATGCCGATGAGTTGCTTCATCTATTAATTGTATTGACACGGAGCTTTATGGCATAGAGATCTCGGCCTGCTCGGTGATTAGATGAGTGACGTGGCAGTAGCAAAAGTTCCTGATAGCGGAAGGCCGAGTTGCAGCCTCGTCGGACCAGAGGTGTTGCCTGACAGGCGAGATGGGGCTGATGATGCTTGCGCGTGAAGTTTTCAATACGCGGTTGGGTAAACTATTCACATCCTAGTACAATATCGGATCTTGTAGCGTGATAATTGGTCAGTGTCTCGTGTTGGTTTAACAGGATCCTGAAGGCAGTAGAGATGGGCATCGGAAAAGCGAAGCGTTGTCAATTACCATAGTCGTGGTGATGCAACTCACAATTGGAAATTCAAGATAAACACCACATTGCATAGGAATAGCCGCGAATAGCCGGCCTCGCGGATAGCTCTGGTTGCTTTTTTGTACGGCAGTTTCCGCGACATGACATTCATAAGGACGAGGCCGCTCCCGGGTAGGTGGAAGAAGAGGACTGTCGTCGAGCGGCGGAGTTATGCAAGCACAAGTACAGACAGCCCCAACACAAAATCGGAGAATAGTTGGGAAATCTTGGCAGGAAGAAACAAATCCGCTGCGGCCACCTTGAGAGGTATTATTGAGCCAGGCCAGGCTTTGTGCGGCCTAGTTCAGTTCTGCCTCAAGTTGGACGACCAAAGAATCAACCAAGTTATTTTTAGTGAGACAAGTCGTCAGCCGAGGTCGTTGATCTTGCTCGCTCACAACACCAACCGGGGCTTCCGCAAGACGGTCCCTCCAGGTCCAGCATCTCCGCATTGAAAAATCACAATCAAAAATCAAGTCATGTCGCCGGCCAAAGACCTTGTACCAGGGCCAATGAGCACCTTGGACAGGCTGTCATTGTCGTGGCTTGTCCCTCTCGCCAGTATGTCTTGAGCTTGACAAACGCGTCCTCACCCAAGAAACATGCTGATCAATGCGACCCCCCCTTGCCATCACAGTCGTCCGGACATTCTTCACCTTTGCATCGCGCAGCGCCGACTCTTCATCGCTGCAATGGCGTCAGAAGCTGTCCATCTCGCTCCTCCAGGCCCTGCGCCGGACGCTCAACCCGCGACACATCTTCGCGCACTCCCGCCAGCGCCTCACCGGCGCCGCCGTGGAAGCCTACTGCCGCGCCCGCGGCGACCTCGCCTACGCCGCCGCCGTCGCGCACCTGCCCGATGACCCCTCCTTACTCGTCGACGGCGGGGG
>MWMN01000149.1:0-43166 GCA_002968875.1 Cordyceps cicadae | reverse complement strand
CCCCCC
Source organism: Cordyceps cicadae (assembly GCA_002968875.1). Classification (NCBI taxonomy): domain Eukaryota; kingdom Fungi; phylum Ascomycota; class Sordariomycetes; order Hypocreales; family Cordycipitaceae; genus Cordyceps; species Cordyceps cicadae. The sequence goes on along the minus strand of MWMN01000149.1, from coordinate 43,160 downwards.
ACCCCCCCCCCCCCCCTCTGTTTTTCTTGTCCCTGTCCGTCTCCGCCCTCGGCCAAGTAACAGCAGGAACCATAGGGACAAACTTACCGCAAACGCCCAATCTCCGCCCGTCTCCGGCGGCGTCGGCATCGGCACCGGCACCAGCACCGGCACCGGCGCCTCCTCCTCCTCCTTGGCCAACTTCTCCGCCATCTCCGTCAGCAACCCGCCGCACGTCCTCGCCACCTCCGCCGCCGCCGCCAGCATGTTCTCCACGAGCGCCTCGGCCGGCAGCTCCCGCGCCGCCGCGTCCACGTGCACCGCGATGATGCGCAGCAGCAGGTACCCCTTGACGTTGGTGTGCCCCGCGCGCACCACCTCGAGCGCCCACGCCTGCGCCTGGTCCAGCACCGCGCGCAGGTCCGGCCGCAGCGTCCTCTGGGCGGCCCCCGGCGGCAGCAGTAGCCCGGCGCCGAAGGAGGCCTCCTCGCGCAGCGCCGCGCGCAGCTCCGTGACCACGAGAAGCGCAGAGTGCATCGCGGCGATGGTGAAGAAGCTCATCCCGCGCGTCACCTGCCGCCGCAGGTCGTCGGCGGCCTCGAACGTGGACGACGACGACGACGACGACGGCGACTGCTGCTCGGTGGACGGCGACGACGACGACGACGATGGGGGTTCTTCCTGGCCGCCGCAGCCGCCGGCAAGCGAGGTCCAGACCTTGAGCGCGCAGTCCACGACGACGACCCGCGAGTAGGCGTACCGGGTCTCGTGCATGGCCGCGACAAAGTACGGCACGTGCAGGGCGCTCAGGTACCGGTGCAGGATGACGTCCAGCACGCGGCGCTCCGTCCCCGTCAGCGCCGTCTTGGCGCCTCCAGCTGCGCGTCCGCGGCAGTGCCTCAGCCGCCGGCCGAGCGCCCCGTAGCAGGCGCGCAGCTGGCCGTCCAGCCGGAGCGTCTCCTCGTAGGAGCCGCCCGAGGCCACGTCGTTGAGGAAGCGCAGCACGTCCAGGCGCGCCGAAAAAGTCTCCCGCAGGGCCAGCGCCACCGTCATCTGCGTGCACTCGTCCGCCGGCCGCGGGACCGCGTCCGCCGCGTCCGCGTCCAGCAGCAGCTGCGCGTCGTCCAGGTTGGCCGGCGCGCGCGTGTCAAAGTCGCTCACGGAGAGGGAGACGGGCCCGCCGGAGCCGAGGCTCGCCTGCAGGTTCAGCTCGATGATGGTGTTCCACAGCCGGCGGTGCATCTCGCAGGCCAGCACGGTCCGGTCCGGCAGGCGCGCCGGGTCGCGGTGCAGGCCCATGAACATGGCCCGGCGGACGAGCGATCCCGCCGCCGTCCACATGGAGTCGGCGAGGATGCCGAGCCGCTCCTGCGCGAACAGCAGCAGGATGTTGGTCTGGATCGTCTGGACGTCCAGGCGCGCCTTGAACTTGGGCTCCGTCAGCCACGCCTGGCCCTCGTTGGCCCACTGCATGGCGCACGTCCTCAGCGAGAACGTGTCGTCGTGGGTGACGGCGCCCAAGGCCAGCACGAGCTTCACCTGGATGAGAAAGGCCGGGTCGGGCGGCGTTGTCGTCGTCGCTCCGGGCTTCCACAGAGCCTCGTAGCGCTCCCGAAAGGTCGGGATGTGGAGGACGCGGTACAGCAGCTCGGTGTTTGCCAGGTAGTTCTCGACCAGGGCATCGGCGAGTGCCTTGTCAGGCAGCGAGGAGGGCCGCAGCACGGGCCAAGGCGGCGCCCTCCTCGTCTTGATGTACTGAGCCAGCACCTTGCATCGCGCGATGCCTGCCCACGCCTCTGCGCCGTGCTCCTTGAGCTGCTCGTCTATCGTCTCAAAGATGTCTCGAATCTGTAAAAAAAAAAAAAAAAAAAAAAGTCAGCGGTGCGGGAAGTGGCGGGTTCGAGGAAAATCACATGGGCTATACCTACCAATAGAGTCGTGGTCACGCACCAATGGCTCTGGCCAAACATCCTCGTCTTATGCATCATGCTGCGTGGGATGACGGGGCCACCATTCCCAACTGGCGTTTCGCACTGTAGATGAAAGACGCCGCCGAGCCTGGACATGGTCGTCTCAATCGACGAACTCACGGGGCTCGTCACGCTACCGCAGTCGATGCTGACCCTCGCCAGCTGATCCTCGAGCTCCCGTATTCTGAGACGGAGTCTCTTTGCCTCATCCTCGGAGGCACGGTTTGCGTCTACAGGCACTTGCACTTGTGCTGGATTGGGACTCGAATAATGAGAAGAAGACTGGGAATGGGCCGTGGCAGCAGTGTCAAAGGAGGGGCTGGGGAGGATGGGAGGGCGAGGCTTCCACTGCTTGGGACTCGGGTTGACTGTGGCTGGCACCCTCGACGCTTCACCGGGTCGGGATTCGTATACACAATCGCCGGTCCTTGAACGAAGGCAATTGCTGCAGGGAAATTCTCTGTTGCACTTGATTTTCCTCTTGCGACACAGCATGCAGGCCCTACACGTGCGCTGTTACCAGCCTCATTCCATGTAGCAGTAGGGTAGGTAATAAGGCAACTTGGTGGCTTGACTTACACTGCAGGCCGCCTGCGTCGCTTCTGTACCTCGGGCATCGCAACGACGTCGATAAGCGGATGGAAATTGAACGTATTGCGATATTATAAAGAATAGATTTTCGCAGTAATTTTTGATGCATAGAATACTTGTCCAAGTCGTGAACCCGAGGACGTACGTACTGTCCGTCATTGAAAACTGCCTAGTTGTCCACTTCGCCAGCCGTAACCCGAGAACAGGCTGCTTAACTCCACCAATCAGGATGCAGCATTGACCGGCCTCTGGACTCGGAATCATGCCTCGCTTTCATTGTATTTGACAAGGGCTTACAAGCGTGGCCCCTGTTGAACTTGGGTTCCCGTTGAACTTGCCTGTGGTTGGCCTTTTCCCGCTCTTCTCTCGGCTCACCCTGTCTCCTCCTCTTCTTCTTCATCTTCTTCTTCTTCATGTTCATCATCATCATCATGCTGCCTACGAATCTGCCAATTCTAAAAATGAAAACAAATCCAGCAGCAAGGCCTTCGGCGCCGGAAATGCCCCTGTCTGCGTGGAGCCAGCGACCAGGGACCTGGCTGCCGCAGCTCCTGCACTCCTCCTGCACTCCTCACTCCATAATGGGATATTTATTGAGCTGTGGATATAGAGTGGACATTGGCCTGCCGTTTCTGTAATTTCCAAAATATTATATAACTCAGATCTTGCCAGCCCAAGATAATATTGTAGGCCACGGCAGAAAGTCAGGGGGTTCAGGACTTGGCAGGAACAAGCGAGTCTCGTATCGCCTTGTCTTGGCCTCTTCCCATGTTGATACATTCTATTCTACTAATCCTTCCGCCTTGCGCCCGTATATTCCGTCATGGTTCCTGACGGCATCAACACCCATCACAGACAGCCCAGATGAGCTCCGGCTAAGACGGCACACTGGACGTACCAACGAGGCTGATCCATCTGCCCCCTGCGGGAAAGCTGCATCGCAGTTTGCCCCAAAACTGCTAGCCTTTCTTAACTCGTGATTTTGTGAATTGTCATAATTCTTGATAAATAACAAGCCGTGGGCCCTGTAAGCGGTTGCGAGGGCATCGGACAAGAACAAAACTCGAGCTGGCGCTCAGCTCTCTTTTCAGTCCGGACCAAGAGAACCCCTCTCCCCCCCCTATTTTATAGCCATTTTATATCCATCCCGTCCCCTCCACCACCACCCACTGCCGACAAATGGCCGCCGTTCAACCGATGCGAAGCTGCCCTGGCCGATCGGCGACCGACGTCGAGCAGAACTGGTACCACCTGCGCCTCGCGCCAGGCCTTGGCATCTGCTCCGCCTGCTTCCACCGGCATCTCGCCCCGACGCCCTTGGCCGCCGCCGCCGCCGCCGCCTTCGTCCACGAGCCGGACTCCTCCGGCGCCCGCCGCTACTGCGACTTTGACACGCCGCGCACCCGTGCCGTCCTCCGCCAAGCTCTATCCGACGGAGCTGGAGCCGGGGGCTCCCTCTCCGTCTTTGCGGCGTACTGGACGCGCCGCGCCGCCATCCCCCGCTGCAAGGGCCCCGGCGTCGGCGTCGCGGCCGCCGACGGCTTCGCCTGGTTCCAGACGGCCGAGCCGCTACCAGACGGCGGCCAGCAGCAGCAGCTGGGTGCCTGTTACGCCTGCTACGAGGACCACGTACTGGCCTCGCCCTTCGCGGCGCGCTTCGCGAGCACGCCGCTGGCCCAGCCGGCAGACCAGACCTTTGAGTGCGACCTGGCCTGGGAGTTTGCGCAGAGGCTGCTGTCCGGTGGCGGCGCGCAGGACTGGGCGCAGGTGGCCGGCTGGCTGGCCTTCCGCAAGCGCCTGCCGCGATGTCTCCAGATGGCGCCGGCGCCGGCCGACGAGCAGCCGCGGCGGCGCTGGCACAAGCTCCGAGAACCCGCGTTCGGGTCGCTGCTGACCTGCGAGGCGTGCTACTACGACCTCGTCCACGACACCGTCGCCGCGGAGCACTTCCAGCCGTCCCCGCTGGTGCTGCCGCCCGGCTCGCCCGCCGTAGTCTGCATGGCCGGCGGCCACCCGGCCCTCCGCGTCGTCCTCGACGAGGCGAAGCGCCTCGGCGACTGGGCCGTCTTCCACCGCGCCGCCGGGGTCGTCGTTCGCAGCCCGCCGTGTCTGCGCGAGGGCACGCATTCGCCGCTCTGGTACTCGCTGGTGCCGGCCGCGCCCGAGGTCGACATCTGCCCGGCGTGCCACGCCTGCCTGTTCGCGGCTCTCGGCGCCGGCCACCTCCTCCAGCCCAAGCCGGTGCCGCCCTCGTCCGGACAGCAGCAGCAGCAGCAACAGCAGCAGCAGCCGCGCCTGTGCAACATGAACCTCGCCGCGCCGCACGCCGCCGCCGTCTACCGCCGGCTGGACATGGCCCTGGACTCGGGCGACCTCGCCGCCTTCGCCGCCTTCCTGCGGCTTGTCGCGGAGCTGCCGACCTGCCCCGGCAACACGCCCGTCGCCGGCCGCCGCTGGTATACGCACGACCTCTTCTCGTGCTGCCCGGCGTGCTGGCACACCGCGCCGGTGGGGGGCACCAAGCTCGCCGGGTCTTTTGCGCCGGGGGGCGAGACGGAGGTGTCGTCGCCGCTCAAGTGCGACTTTTACTCGGGCCGCGTGCGCGACCTGTGGCGGCTCGCGTGCATCGAGAACGACCGCGCGGGCTTCGAGGCCTTCATGCGGCGGCGGCTGGAGGTCTGGCGGCAGACGTACCCGGCGATCCAGCAGCAGCTGGCCATCATGCGGATGAACCTGCAGCGGCAGTCGACGCTGATGATGGCGTCGGTGCTCAACACGGGCGCCAACAACATCGTGGCGGCATCGGCGCCGGTCTCGCTGCAGGGCCACTACGGCAACTCGGCTGTCGGGTACGGATATGAGACCATGGCCGGTGCGCAGGGCGCGATGCAGTTCAATCAGGCGATGAGCATGAGCGGAGCCAACGCGGCTCCCGCCATGGTGATCACGCAGCTGGAGGGGCTGTGGAAGTCGGTCGAGTGATGCGATGTGAAGCAAGGCACATGATGATGAACGACGACGACGCCGCCCTCGGACTGACATCAGTGCCGAGCTTTTACGAGAGCTGTGCTGACAACACCCTGGCTATAGTACTATTTCTGTCAAGTTGACAAAAGTTCGTCAGATGATGTGACTGGAGCTGGGTTCGCCGCTCTTGGTTGGTATGACTGGATCCAGGTTGAGCGACAGCCGGGCCTGACTTGGTCCTGGAAATGAGAGCACGGCTCCTCCCCAGTAATAATACCGGTGCTTTTTTCTGTATTAATCTGCCGCTGTCTGTAGTTAGTGTGTTGGCCATCTCCGCACTTCCGTTCAAGCCAGGATAGAGAGTGGTCGACGGAAGGGAGAGCTGCCAAGACTGCTCAGGGCCGCCAAGACGACTCAGGGAAATATCAACGCCTCCCGCACTTAAGAGTGCGGAGAGCCGGGCTGTTATTGCTTGGCCGGATATCATTACCCACCGTTGCGGGCACTGCTGCATATGACCTGACTGACCGAAGCCCCTGACCGCTCGTCATCCGCCTTTTTCGTCAAAGCGTAGGGTCTTGTCGTCACTGTCCACTGGACTATGTCCGAAAACGATTCCTCGTCCGGTGAAGGGGGACATCTCGCTATACTAACAAATTAATATAGACATGTATACCTATAAGGGGCTACCCGATTGCGCCACAAGGGTGCACCACCAATCCAAGCCCATAGCTCAGCCCCGCGAACAATTGGGGCCCGTTCAAGGCCCATCTCCTTGACGCTCTTCTCCTCCGTTGGCAGCTCGCCATCCTGTTACCAATGTCTGTTTGGTTCGCCATCTGCCTCGGCGGGTGGAGGATGGTGAAATGAGAACCACATCGCCTGTCAAATTGCATGCATACGTTGATAAGTGCGGTGATATAGAGCATCCTCCGCATGATCATCGTGAGGAGTATGAGGAAACAAACCGATATCCATCGAGCATTATTGTTCACCATGAAGCCAGACAGACTCCATGGACGCGATATAAGAGGGCATGATGCGCCGTGAGTGCTTCCAAACTCTTCAGGCTTGCCTTACACCTCTCACACATTCGTTTTTCTTCCCTTCTTCATTCTTCGTAATCGAGCAACTATGCTCTTTCACACCATCTTTACCCTCCTCTGGGCGGCATCGTTTGTCTTTGCCTTGCCCTCCCTATCCTTGCCAAAATGGTCGCCGTCGCGTCGAAGCAGTGTCGCAGCGGCGCCGGCGCAGCCTGAGCCAACTCTGGTCACCTCGGATCTCGCCACCGTGCCCGGCGGCTTCTGCGGCTGGGTGGCCGTGGAGGTGCCGGTAGAAGCGGCCGAGGAAACCAAGACCGAGGACCACACCGGCCAGCAGCATGGCGGCCAGCAGCACGGTGGCCAGCAGCACGGTGGCCAGCAGCACGGTGGCCAGCAGCACAGCGGCCAGCAGCACAGCAGCCAGCAGCATGACAGCCACCAGTCTCAAGATCAGGGACAGCAGAGGGCTCCTGCGCCCAGTCAGACCCTGGCCCCGAGCGTCCACTGGAGCTGGGATACCAACGCCGTCAAGAATGTTGAGCCTGTCGCTGCCAAGGACGATTCCAAGATGTACTACGGTGTATCTGGTCAGTAGACTGGTATACATTTACAGATGAATGGTTGACTCACTAACTGGGAAAACAGAACCGACAAAGGAGGGTTACTTTGCCTTCCTCACCTATCGTTTCACGCTGCCATCCGTCAACCTTGACCACTCCAGCCACGTCGCGGTAGAATATACCAAGGACAGTAACCTTGTCGTCACGTTCAAAACCTCGGAATCGTTTGAGCGCGCCGTTGAAAGCTGGGAGACTGACAAGGACATGCTGCTCATTGCCACCGCTGACGGTTGCACCGGTCCCTCGGCCGAGGATCGCTGCTACTTCCGGGCGACCGGCTGCAGGGTGTACGTGGAAACGCGAGTGATTGTCGCCGTTGGAGCGCCAGAGCACCCTGAGAATGTCATGGAGTCTGCCGAGACCGAATGGGGCTTGTGGGCGCCGCACAACACACCCGGGGCGAACTCTACCAAGTCCGCCGGTAATTCGTTCAATTACACGACTGGCTCTTCTGGAAAGTAAGTCATCTATGCTGACAGTACCCTCGAGGGTGCAAGTTTGCTGATCGAATGTCCTAGGGCCCCTTCCACACCCTCGCACGACGCCCACGGCTTGGCGGTTGCCTCGTTCGGCCCATCCTTTGACAGCGCGCTCGACGATGCGCTCGGATACCAGGCGCTGCTTCCTGGCTCCGAAGCTTTCCTGAACCGCATCATCGCCGACGGTGAGGCCATCGCCACTGTCAAGAATACCTCGGCCAACGATTGTATCGCGCCCGGCTCCAAGGCTCTGCGTCGTCGTCGCATGCTCCAGGCTCGCCGCGCACTGCACGCGCGCGGGTGGTGGTCCAACCTGTGGCACGGCTTCGTGGACGCCGTCACGTCAGCATATAACACAGTCGCTGACGCGCTCTCCATCAAGGGCGACTTCAACGAGCCCGTGTCCTGGGACCTGCCCGGCCCCGACATCCCCCGGGAGGTGTCGCTGTGGAGCCCCAACTCGATCGCGCTGTTCAAGCACGAGACGACCTCCGAGTCGGGCGAGTTCCACGAGCACATCAACATCTACTGCGTCGACTGCGGCGTCTCCGGCCAAGCTGTCTTCTCTGGCAAGGCCAAGATCACGCCGCTCAAGGGCATCTTTGACGCCGAGGTCGGCATCCGCGCCAACATGAAGGTGGTCCTCAAAGTAGGCGTCGACGCCGAGATCCGATTCAGCAAGAGCATCCACCAGGACCTCTTCGCGTTCGGCCTCCCCGGCTTGTCCTACGGCATCGTCACCGTCGGGCCGTACATCTCCGTGGCGGCCAAGGTCGGGCTGGAGGCGTCGGCGCGCGGCAAGCTGCTGGTGGGTGGCGAGATGGGCCTGACGCAGGCGCAAGCGACGCTGTACATTTTCGAGCCGAGCCGCAGCTCGGCGTCTGGGTGGACGCCGTACTTCAAGCCGGTGCTGGAGGCGGACGGCGAGATCATGCTGGCGGCCAGCGCGGGGCTGCCGATCGGCATCAAGGTCGGCCTCAAGATCTCGTCGTTTGAGGTGGCGCTGGGCATCGTGGAGGAGCCGTCAATCGTCGCCGCAGCGCAGGTGGCGGGCTCGGCCACTTACACGGAGGCGGGCGGCCTGATGGCTGGCTTCAAGCAGATTGACGGGTGCGCGGGCATCACCACGAGCTTGAACTGGCGAAACAAGCTGTCGCTGGATATTCTGGGCGTCAGCTCAAAGGTCCTCCACGACACGGGACTGCAGCCCATCGTCAAGAGTTGCATCAAGTAAGTTGCCGCCGGCATCGGTACAGGGCGTGATTTTTTCTGACAAGAGTGTGTGATTTTAGTTTCAAGAAGTCTCCTGCACCCATCGCGAATGCGGCTGCTGCAGTGGCGGTGGTGAAGAACAAGGGCAGCGTCAACAGCAGCAGTGCTGGCAACAGCACATCTGTAAAGTCGAAGCCGACAAGCATCCGTTTGCCGAGCACCAGTGTTTTGCCAAGCACAGTGTCCAGCACAGTTTTGAGCACAGTGTCCAGCAAGGTTTCCACCAGCACAATTTCCAGCACAATTTCCAGCACAATTTCCAGCACAATTTCCAGCACAATTTCCAGCACAGTCTCCAGCACAGTCTCCAGCACCCAGCACACCATCGTGCCCAGCAGCTGGCCTGTCATCCCTTCAAACAGCTCCTCGATCGAGTTGACAAACAGCTCCTCAATCAAGTCCACAAACATTTCTTCCATTTCACCAGTCAAGCTGCCCGTCACCCCCACCACCAGCCTCTCCATCAAGCTACCAGTCACCTCTACCACCAGCCTCCCCGTCAGCTCTCAGACCAGCAGCATCTCCATCCATTCGGCAACCACCACATCCTCCTCTCCTGCCCCCCCCTCCGCGACCCCCCTCGCAAGCAGCACGCCCAAGACCAACGTCACCTGCGTCGAGGACGATGCCGCCGCCACGCCGCAAGTCTTCAAGGACGGGCACGCCTTCGACCTCGCGCCGCTGCTGACCTCGAGCGGCGGCAGCATGGTCGCCTCGTGCAACGACGGCAACGTCTACGTCGCCGCCGCGTCGGACCGCACCAGCAAGACGTGCAACGCGCTGTGGCCGACCTCCAAGGAGGCCGTCGTGCCCTTTGACGGCAACCTCAACGTGATGCACTACTACGCCGGCGCCATGGCCGCCGTCGGCGTCTCCCGCCTGCGTGCCAGCCCGCCGCACAAGATGCCCCGCGACGCCGTCGTCGCGGTCCTGGTGCCCGCGCCCGCCAGGGACGGCTCCTTCTTCTACATGGCGGCCGACGCGGCCGACCAGGTCTTCTACCCGGTCGTGTGCGAGTTTGCGGGCGGCGCAGTGCCGCGCGTGTTCCTGGCCAAGGAGGTGAGCGCGGGAGTCAAGATGCTCGAGGGCGGATCGGTGGCCGAGTCCATCACGGGCGCCAAGGTGGACAGGTGCTTCGGCCTGTCGCTGTCGCCACAGCTGTAGTGCGGTTGTCCGGATGATCACCTGTTAATAAGTTCATTTTCTTTTTGTATATTTTTCTAATTAGCCATGGCGTACTAGCCTCGTCTCTCTTTATTTTTTACTACTTCAGTTTCCTTGCCTCTTTTGGAGAATGGCAGAATGACAATTGCAATGACTACTTATCGTTTTTGGGTGTATCTATGTAGGTATGTCGAGAGTGAGATGCTCGTTGTAGCCTGTGCAGCCACCAATCAATACAAATGATGTAATCAGCGTCTTGCCCAACAATCTTCCGAAATGCCAAGAACGGGAGGTGTCATCGTCGCTTCCAGCCCACTGAAACGGAGCTTCCGATTTGGTGTGGCTGTGGTAGCTGCTGACATCTCTCCTGAGCTTCCGTCGCGATGCTTTTTCCACCAATCGAGTTGTCTGAGCCGGGAGAACCTTGTTTGTCTTATGAGTACATATAAAGGGATCTGGCATCTCCAACAAGAGCGAAGCCTATCATCACTAGAGTACTAGATCAGCTCAAACACTGCATAGATTTCCGCAGTCCTACATATCGAGTCCTATTACAACCTCCCAACCACACAAAAACATACCACGTGGACCCCTACCTACACAATGCAACTCAAGAGCCTCCTCGTCGCACTGTCCGCCACGACGCTGGGCCTCGCCGGCAGCCCCGTGGAAAGCGGCAACTGGGTCGAGGACCACCCCAGCTTCAGCACGCAGCAGTGCGAGGGCGGCAAGGTCAGCGGCGACACCTTCTCCATCCCCAAGAGCCCCTCCGGCTCCGGCGGCGGCGGCGCGGGCTGCTCCAACGGCCACCTCCGCGCCGAGCGCCGCTACAACGACGACTACTCGTCCGGCACGCACCAGTTCGGCGGCACCTTTCGCATCAACTCCATGTCCGGCAACCGCATCTCTATCAAGCAGACCTTCAACGGCAACGCGGGCCCGTACTTCATCATGGGCGTGGAGCAGGGCGGTCGCCTGTACAGCGTCGAGGGCGGCAAGACGATCGCGGACGGCGTGGCCCGGGTGGGCGCGAGCGTGCGCATCAACACGGTGCACAACGTGGGCCTGAAGCGCTTCAGCGTCTACGTCAACGGCAAGGAGATGTTCCGGGACAGCAACGCTCCGGGGGGCAGCTTCTACGACAAGATTGGGGCGTACACGACCAACAGTGGCAGCGGCGACTTGAGTATTACGTGGTCCGATGTGCAGTTGTGGCATCGCCAGTGATGCATCATGTAGTATGACGAGAGATAGTTGAAATCACAAAATGTCCATTTCAGTACTACAAGGGGCTTCTTCTCTGATCAACTCCGAATCGGGTACGTGGGCCGAGTCAGCAGCAGCGTAGGGCGCGAAATGACATTTCATCAGATGAAAGGCGCATGCCAGCTATCATGCTAGTTAGTGGTCAGAAATGGCGGCTGCTTATTTAGCTGACAGACTCTCCACCATGAGCTTGCCTTTAACGAGCCATCAAGTGGTGCGCGAACCATTCTATGCAGCCGATATGTATCGGAGATGCGCTGATGCTACTGGTGTCAAAAGGCAATACCACAAGAGAGACATTGGCAGGATTTTATTAGCGCGACAGAATCAAGGAGGCATCAAATTTGCGGCGCGCCCTGTCGAGCTCCATCATCTGCAATGGTGATGTCTTGAGCGTGATGTCTTGAGCGTGATGTCTTGAGCGTTTCTGGACGGGCAGGAGAGTACTTGCTGGTAAACAAGGCTCCGGTGGCTCACCTCAGAGGACTCTGTATAAAAGGAAGCTGAAGGACTGACTCGTGAGTCGAACATTCTTCCATTCATCGACCAATCGGAGAAAACAACAAACAGAGAAATGTCAGCCCTTACATTTCGCCGCGCCACACTTGATGATGCGCCTCAGCTGCGCGCCCTGACCGAACACGCCCTTTTCGACCCCGGACTCGCGTCCCGACTGGACCGGCGACGCGGAGCTCGCCTCGCACTTCACCCTGAGCCTCGACTCCGTCCAGGCGAGCCTGGCCGCCCCCGACGTCGTCACCTTTGCCGTCGTCGACGCGGCCGGGGCCATCGTCGCCTCCGTCAGCGTCGCGCACAAGGCCGACGACCACGACCACGACACGGGCCGCGTCTCGATGCTGGTCGTGCACGACGCGCACCAGCGCTCGGGCCTCGGCGGCCGCCTGCTGGCGCACGCCGAGGAGCACTGCCGGCGGGCGTGGCGCGCCCGCCGCGTCTCGCTCAGCGCTGTCGTCGCGGACCGCGCTGCGGGCGTGGTACGCGCGGCGCGGGTATCGGGAGACGGGCGAGTCGAGCCCGTTTCCGCGCGGGGCGGCAGGGTTCGCCGCGGCGCTGGCGATCCCGGAGGACCTGTGCTTCGTGGAAATGATCAAGGACGTCGAGCCCATGCAGGGGTGAGGAGGGAGAAATGACGAGGAGCAACGACCTGTCGCGGAACAGCTGGTATAGATGCAACCGTCGTTGTTTATTCCTCCCCGTGCTGCAGCAGGTGGTCCCGCTTCAGCTCTTGATTAGCACTGGATATGATGATTGGCATATGGCCATCTGCCGCTCATCGGAAAGTCAATGGCAGGTAAAGGACCTTGACAGCAGACATTAAAGCAGGGGTGTTTCGCAGTGGCGGATACGTTTCAAATGTGCAGAAATATCGCCGTATAGACTGTTTGTTTAATGTTTATAACTGTATACTTTTTGCATTGAGATGATAATTTGCCCAATATTGGCCTAAATGAAAGCCTTTACATCTCGACTGCCGTGGACCATGAGCACGTCCAGAGCTACGGTGCGAAAATGCAAAGCAGTCTGACAACACAACAGGAATAAATATGACCACATCTACAAGGAATGTAAAGAAGCAAGAAGGACAGTGCCAATTATTGCTAGAGTAAATTGGCCCATATACGGTGGAAGCTTATACCTGGGCATGAAGCCGTCACGATTCAGCAAGCTCATCATGCAGCCAACAGTGCGCAAGCTTCCCTTTGCACTTGGCACTGTAGACCTGTTCAAAACACCTGGAAAAGGCACAGCCACCTTGGTACAACAATGACAGGGACAAACGGAATCAGAAAGACTCGGGACTTCGGCTGATTTGGGACGAGGACAGCAGTGTCGTTCCTCTGGGTGCCGGGTGGTATAGTTGTCTTGTACTGCTGCTCTTCTTTCTTCAAAAGCGCATCGAGGCATATGAATGCAACAACAAAAATAAAATAAACTGTCCTTGCGAGTGCACCGAGTGACAATTTTCAACTAAATCTATCTCGCGTGAGTCAGAATGGATCTTATCATGACACTGGCCATGGCAACAGCACCCGCTACCCCCATCATCCTCGCATGCAACATACAACAGGACCCGGGCGTGCTGAAGTCGATGGTTGAGCTGCTCAACTCCACTGTAGTAGAAATTCTGTCACATGAATGTCAATGACAGAGCAAGGGCTGTGAGTCCGGCTCTGGGAACGGTCGCGGCAATATCTGCCATGTCGTCCTCGACGGCGGCAACCAAGAAGAAAATGTCAACACGCTCGGCCAACAGTGACTGTACAACGACCTCTTCTGGGGCGGCCTTGCGGACCACAAGATCTGAAGCTGACTTGGACTGCCGCAAGACATCAAGACGAGCGACTTGGGATAGGGCACCGATGACGGGCGTCCGGGGTTTGTCGGCGTGGACGGCGAGGGCCACGGCGTATCGGGCCATCTTCCGGATGTGAGTTACCGGATTCTGTAACAGTGGACCGCAGCAGATGGCTTCAATGCTAAATTGGTCCTGGCTATTATTGTGCAAGTATCATGAATGTTACTCGACATCTCAGCAACACAGGTATCGTTGATTACACGGCCACGCTGATTTCGCGTCGCGTGAGAGGGTAGCATTTCCCAGCACACTTTGACTTGTAACAATATATCATCATGCCACAGTATTTCATATGCTGTATCAAGTCAGTTATCAAAGAAGACTTGTTGACGGTGACCTCCGCTTGGTTTGCGTTGTCGCATCGCGCCGTGCCCTCAGCCAGCAACTCCCAACCTTGGCAACCACACAGGTCAGGATCAACAACACATGACCATACTCATAGCCCTAGTTTCTTACGCATTGTTTGAAAAGCTCCGGGGCTACGTTACTGCCGCCTTAATATAAACTCCATGCGCTACACCACAAACAGGTGGCGTGGAGCTGTCACAACAACGTCGTTCTTCCAATCGCATGCCGACTGCCCGACCAGCGCCGAACCGCATTAGGAAGTCGACTCTTATTACTGACGTGTGCGAGAATACGGGATGGACGCGGAGCAAGTCTTTCCTACCGGAGCTAAATTAACGAGGGCCGGTCGCATGAAAATGAGCAATTCCGCAAAAGGCCCGGCGCAGGTGTTGAGCGTCGCAGGGTTGCAGCGGGAAATAGATTGGGTGGATGCTGGGTCGGGCCAGTCAGGATGAGACGAAACCGTTCAACTTGGGCCAACGGTCAGTTTGCCACGCAAATAGCGCGGTGAGAGGGTAGAAGGCATAATACGATCGTGCACTGTTTTCCGAATGTGGAAGGTAGCTGTTTCAAGTCTCAGGTTGGGAGAAGACGGGTACGGGTTTCAGGGTTGCAAAGCTCGCTACTATGATAATAGACGTTGCGGGATCATCAGCCCTTCACGTTACAGTATCATGAGAGGATCCATAGGAACAAGTAAAGGTCATTCGCCTTGCGATGGCAGGCGACGGTGTTGCTATGAGTCCTCGACTATATAGTCTTGCTCAAGTCTCGCCATTGCAGTCCTGTCCAACACACAGCAAGCCCTCGTCTCTCCAGCAGCACAACACCGACCAATCAATCACTCTCTACCGCTCAACATGAAGGTCCTCAGCGCCGTCCTCGCCGCTCTCGGCATGGCCGCCGCCGCCGCCGCCCACATGGAGATGAAGAGCCCGCCGCCGTTCCGCTCCAGCTTCAACGCCAACACCGGCGACGACGTCGACTACGACATCCAGTCGCCCCTCCAGGCCGGCGGCGGCGACTTCCCCTGCAAGGGCTTCCACAAGCTCCTCGACACGCCCAAGGGCCGCGCCGTCGCCACCTGGGCGCCCGGCGGCACCTACTCCTTCGTCATCACCGGCGAGACGCCGCACGACGGCGGCAGCTGCCAGGCCTCCGTCTCCTTCGACGCCGGCCGCACCTTCAAGGTGGTGCACTCGTACATCGGCAACTGCCCCGTCTACGGCGACTCCAGCTACAGCTTCACGCTGCCGAGCGACACCCCGGCCGGCCGCATGATCTTTGCCTGGTCCTGGTTCAACAGCGAGGGCAACCGCGAGATGTACATGAACTGCGCCGTCGTCAACGTCGCCGGCAAGCAGCGCCGGGACGCGTCCACGTCGCTGGCGAGCCGCCCGGACATGTTCGTGGCCAATGTCGGCAACGGCGTCTGCACGTATGAGGGTACGGATGTCGATTTCCCGAATCCCGGCCCGGATGTGACGCGCAACACGCACCGTGCGCACGCCCCTGGTACCGGCGGCTGCGGCAACTGGGGTGGTGATGGAAGCGGCGATGATGGCCAGTGGTCGGCGGACAAATGGGGAAAGTGATGGAGTGCAGGACGGGATGTGAAGAAGCTGGCTTCTGTATCTAGTCAATGTTGTGTATCTTTCACAGTATATATTTATCAGTACTTGACTTGAATTTGCAAGATTGTCGTGGTATTTCGAGACCAGGTCCTGGCATCCCAGCATCCCAGTACGTGCAGGCGACCTGGAGTCTAGGGTAGGCCAAGACGGACATGGCGTTGGACAAGAAGCTACAGAAACAAAAGAAGAAGAAAAAATACTGCCACGAGTCCCGAATACCCAGGGCTACTGGTTGTAAATGAGACACAATAGTTTTTCTACAAACTACGCTCTTTCATTGTCTCCGTCTCATCGTAGGCATCTGAGTCGCCTCTTTTGTCCGCCGGATGACGGATGACTGTCGGGAGGCTCTTCCGGCGCCGTTCCGGGAACCCCTCTCTCCCCCGCTCACTATCTCGCACGAAGGCCTGAATGGCTACTTGCGACGGTTTCGAGATGTCAGAAATACTCTATCGTGCTCCATTCGGAGGACCACCGTCCCGAGAACCTCTCATTTGCACCGTGGCTATAAATCCGACACCCACCTCTCGACAAGCAACGACGGACCGAACCCTACACCATCAGAGCCCAACTACCTTCCCATCCACTGTCGCAGAAGATGGCTCCTCACTGCCCGCCCCGCGGCATCTACGTGCCTTGCGTCGCCTTCTTCCACGAGGATGAGACGCTCGACATGGAGGCCATCAGCACGCACCTTACCCGAATGGCCAAGGCCGGCGTCGACGGTCTGGTCATCCAGGGCTCCAACGGCGAGGCCATGCACATGTCGCACGAGGAGCGCATCGAGGTGCTGAAGCTCGCCCGCCACACCCTCGATCAGCACGGCAAGCCGGGCGCCACCATCATCGCCGGCTGCGGCGCGCAGTCGACGCGCGAAACCATCCAACTGTGCAAGGAGGCGCACGAGGCCGGCGCCGACTACGCGCTCGTCCTCAGCCCGAGCTACTGGCGTGAGTCGACAACCACCGGACCGGGAAAAAAAAAGGGAACAAGAACGTCCCGACAAACTAACCAACCGAGGCAGTCCCCGCCATGCAGAAGCCGGTCATCTACAAATTCTTCGACGACGTGGCCACAGCCTCGCCGATGCCGATCCTGCTGTACAACTTCCCCGGCGTGACGGGCGGCATCGACCTCGACTCGGACACCATCGCCGGGCTGGCCGCGGCCAACCGCAACGTGGTCGGGTGCAAGCTGACGTGCGGCAACATGGGCAAGCTGCAGCGGGTGGCGCACGACCCGCGCATCGGGGGCGACTTCGCCGCCTTTGCCGGCAAGACGGACTTTATGCTGCACGGGCTGGTCGGCGGCTCGCACGGCGTCATCGCGGCGACGGCCAACCTGGTGCCCAAGGCGCACGCGGCGATGCTGCGCCTGCACGACGAGGGGCGCCTCGCCGAGGCGCAGGCGCTGCAGACGCGCTTCAGCCGCGCCGACTGGGCGCTCGTCCAGCTCGGCGTCGCCGGCCTCAAGGCCGCGCTGCACAGGTACTACGGGTACGGCGAGGGTCGCAGCCGCCGGCCGCTGGCGTCGGTGGACGTGGCCAGGTTTGACGGCGAGGCCGGCGCGCCGCTGCGCGACTTGGTCGAGTACGAGAACTCGCTGCCGGATATCAAGCTTCCTACTACGATTTGCGGTACTCGTTGAGAAGAGAGAGAGATGGAGCCGGGGGGGGGGGATGACCGGGGAGAGAATGGCGATTCAGACTGGATGCAGGGTACGGTAGTCACACGGGGGAATGCTCAAGGGTCCTAACGCGGCATTGTGAGACTTGAAGATGGTTACGTACTAGTTGATACCAATGGGCAGACGAGACAAATTGTGCCACCTGAATGAATACTTGCCGATCTGTTGCCTGACCACCCAGAATCCCCTCTATGATAAAGAACCGCTTCGGCGGGTTGTCTCAGGAGTGCGACGGCACATTAGACCGAGACAACTCGAAGAAGTCTCATGATCATGATCCTTGCTGCCTACGAGCGACGGCATTCTGCTTCGTCCCATCTGTGCACTGTCTCGAATCACTACGCTTTTGACGGGATCCCCTGTCCGCCCGTTCCCCGATGACTTCAATGCCGCCCAAGCGGTCCAGGGTCCGCCCAAACGCCTCCAAAAATGTACCTCCGCCGACCAAAGCCCATAAAACAGAGTTCAAGCCCTCGGAATGGCGACCAGTTAGGTTGACGGAAGCGAGCGATCTACTGGTGGTGGTTCCACCAGGTGCGGGCGACTCAATCAGGGATCAAGTTGGCCGCTGGGAGAAAAGAGCGAAAAGTATGTAATGCGGCTGCATTTTTGTGACCGTGATGCGGTTGAGTTGAGAGAATACGACGATTACAAGATGAAGCCATCTTTCAAGATTCATGACCGTATGATGTAATATAACTATCGTACTGTGCCTTCAGTAGGTTGACCTGTCACATTCGGAGGCCGCCTTCCCTGTGGCTCTTAAGCTACTTTGGGCAGTAAAATGCGACATATTTTCATTGACGCGGGGAGCCAGGAGCCACATGGGAATAGATTCCATGTGGGTTATGGTCTAATAGGTGGCCGAGTAATAAGAAAACGGCTTTTATTGGAAAGAGGGATGCACATTCTATTGGAATTGTATTACGTTATGTACCTTGTAGACGGATATAGGTTTACCGGCCCCGAGTGCTCTGTATGATTAGCGCGGTCGTGAGTTTGCAACGGTCGCAACGCAAGTCCTACATAGGTGCGTACATACCTGGGTGCTAGTTATGTAGTTTGCAGGATCCAGACAAGAGTTGTCGATCGATTCGTGTCAGCGCATCTATCTAATTTACCCGTAATCGGCAGAAATTACCCGCAACGCAATCCTCGTTGCTGATCCTGCCTGGAATATTGGTAGTGGCCACTGCAGGTAGGTTAGTAGGTAACTTACTGCATATACCTGTAAGTACCTCCTAACTTGTTAGCAGGCTACCAGGTCCCTACAGGCAGGTGGTTATAGTGGCAAAAAATGCCCTGGCCTGGCTGCGAATACTGATCCTCGGCCGTGTCCGCCCCCCCCCCCCCCCCCCCCCCCCCCCCCCCCCCCCCCCCCCCCCCCCCCCCCCCCCCCCCCCCCCCCACCCAGCCCAAAGCGCATACCTACATGCAGAACTAGGTACCGATTGGTGGTTGCCAAATGGCCGTGGCTGTGGGCGGATGGATGGTGGATTGTGCAGGCAAAAAGGCTTGAGCCCAGGCTGTCCAGGTTGAGACAATATTCCCCATTTTCTTTTTCTCCCTCCGTCGATGTCTTCCTCCCTCCCAGAACCAAGAGGAATTCCTTTTTCTCCCCCTCCTCTTTCTCGCGCATTCTCAACCCTCGCTCGGGCAACGTGAATTTATTTTCACCCGTCCAGCGCCTGACCCGCCCTCTATGCAGGGCGTCCCGGACGAGAGCGCCACGCTGCCTATGTGCCGACTACCTACAGGACATACCTGACCTTGCCTGCTATTCACCACCGACTCAGGGATTTTCAACATCAGCCTGCCTCGTTTGCTGCGTTCCACTCAAAAGAGGCTGGTGGCCACCACAGTTAGCGGCCTTCAGCTTATCGTCTCGCTCCCCCAGCCAGCCAGCCAGCCCGGCGTCCCTCACTGCAAACCTGGCATTTCTTCTGTCAAGACAAACCGCGACTGCAATAGATACGATTCGACCATGCCTAGCGACGTCACCACGGTCATCCAGATATAGATCTTGGCCTCGTCGCTGCCTGTCCTGATGGACGACCCGGAGCACTGGCCGTGGCTCGTTGCCCGGCTCGATCTCAACCAGGTAACTATGCAGCCGCCCGCCCACCCTAGCCTTCCCACTCCCTACCTACCTACCTACCGACTTTGCGGAAGCCATCACCAAGTCACAGCCGCTCACCTGCACCCGCTGACCTGGTTACTCGCGGCTCGGCCACATGCAGCTAACATACCCGTGTGCCCGTGCAGAATACCGACCCCCGCATCAACTCTACCCGGAACGACTCGAGCGGCCAAGGCACACTCAGCGCCGCGACAAACAGCAAAAGCCCATCACTCTCCAAGCTCGGCGGCACGTTCATCCCCATCGGCATTATTCTCGGAGTCACTGCCATCCTGTTCTTTTTCCTCCGTCCCCGATTAAAGCGCGTATATGCCCCGAGAACCATTCACGCCATCCGAAGGCCGCTGTATGTGCCAAGCCTGTTTGCCGAATGTCGAGTACTGCAAGGACTTGCGCTGACGTTTCACAGAGAACCGAGTCCAGAACTGCCCAAGGGCATCTTCAACTGGGTGGTGCCTTTCTTTAAAATTCCTGACACATTCATTTTGAACAATGCAACCATCGACGGCTTCTTCTTCCTTCGATACCTCAAGGTACTGCGCAATATTTGCTTCGTCGGATGCTTACTCGCCTACCCGATTCTATTCCCTATTAACGCGACCGGCGGCAACCACAATTACCAGCTTGCCGCTCTGACCATCGGCAATGTCAAGGATTCCAACAAGCTGTACGCCCATCTCTTCGTTGCCTGGGCCTTCTTCGGCTTTGTTTTATTCACCATCGTTCGCGAATGCATCTACTACATCAACCTGCGCCAAGCATATCTCTCCTCACCCCGCTATGCCCAGCGTATCTCGTCAAGAACCATGCTCATCACAGGCCTACCCGAGTACTATCAAGACGAGGCCCGCCTTCGAAAGTTGTATGGCGACTCCGCCAAGAGAATTTACATCCCACGGAGCAGCAAGGTGCTCGCCAAGCTTGTCAAGGAGCGAGAACAGACGGCAAAGCGGCTCGAAGACGCCGAAGTGAAGCTCATTAAGATGGCCAACCATGCGCGCAACAACTATCTAAAGAAACACCCAGACCACCCTGTCAACGAACCGCCGCCCGGGCGTGTCGAGGAACAACGCGAGGTAGATGTTGAGTCTGCAAGTCCTGAACGAGAACTTGCATCGCAGTCGTCAACCTCCTCTACCTTGACTAGGTTCTCAAGCGACAAGCTCGAGGTTGACCTTCCTGGTCCGACATTGCTCTCTCAGGAATCAATCGAGCACCTACCACGGCGGGATTTCTATGAGACCAATTTGCCACAGCGGGATTCCGACGAGACCAAGGTAGACGACACCGAAAAAAATCAAGAGCGCGTCAGGACCGAAGAGGATCTGGATTATGTACACCCGTATGGCTTGCACGCTACCTTGCCCGACCTGCGCGGCTCCGTGGCCTCCCTCTGGATCCCGACCAGCAAGCGCCCTCACCACCGCCCGATTGGCAACTTTCTGTGTCGCGTGGACACGATACGTTGGACCCGGAACCGACTTCGCGAACTCAACCTGCTCATCTTCAAGGCGCGCCGTGTCGTGCGACGCGGTGAAGCCGGCGCCGTGTCTTCGGCCTTCATCGAGTTCGACTCGCAAGAGAGCGCGCAGGCGGCGCAGCAAGTCCTGGCGCACCACCGTCCGCTGCAAATGTCGGTGAGGCTGCTGGGCATTCGTCCGGACGAGGTCATTTGGAGCTCTCTTCGCATGAAGTGGTGGGAGCTCATTATGCGACGCACGGCGATTCTTGCACTCGTGTTGGCGGCGGTTGTATTTTGGTCGGTTCCAGCCGCCTTTGTTGGGCTGGTGTCAAACGTCGACTCGCTGATAAGGCTGGTGCCGTTCCTATCCTGGATTCATAAGCTTCCAAAGCTTATTACAGGGTTCATCCAAGGCTTTCTGCCTGCCCTGGCACTCTCACTCCTCATGGCAGTCGTTCCCTTTTTGCTTCGCATCTGCGGCCGCGTCTCAGGCCTCCCGTCCACTATTCGAGTCGAACTCTTCGTACAAAACGCCTACTTTGCGTTTCAAGTTGTGCAAGTCTTCTTGATCACCACACTGACCTCTGCCGCTTCCGGCGCCATCACGGACATTATCAAGAACCCCCTTGGTACAAAGGACATGCTAGCAAGGAGCTTGCCATCCGCGTCTGACTTCTACCTTTCATACATTCTCATTCAATGTGTTCTCAGCGGTTGCAAGGACCTGCTCCAAATCTGGCCGTTTCTGCGCCATGTTGTCCTGGCGAAAATTACAGACAACCCCCGCAGCAGATACAAAGCTTGGAGGGAACTGACAACTCCAGGTTGGGGAGGCATCTTCCCCGTATACTCCAATATGGGGGTCATTGCGCTGAGCTACTCTTGCATTTCACCTCTGGTGCTGCTATTCGCGGCAGGTGGACTGTGGTTCATCCAGATTGTGTGGAAGTACAAGTTGATATACATCCTGGACTCCACGCATGATAGCAAGGGGCTTTTCTACCCGCAAGCCTTGCTTCACCTTATCGTTGGACTGTACTTGGCTGAAATTTGCATGATAGGGCTCTTCGCGCTGAACAGTTCGTTCCCGCCCGTTGTTTTGATGCTCATCTTCTTGCTCTTTACTTTGCTTGTCCACATGTCGATAAGCGACGCCATTGCGCCGCTGTTGGTCAGTCTGCCGCAGACCATGAAGATTGAGGAAGAAATCCAGATCGAAGAGAAGAAAAAGGCAGATACCGCTAATATGGTAGCCGAAGCGGCGTCAGAAGCACCCACCGGCGCGGCAAGCAGCTACTATGACGAGAGTCAATCATTCGGCGAGGAGCGCATCGAGAGTGAGGAGGAGGAAGAGGAAGAGGAAGAAGGGGAGGAGCATGTGGTGACGGGAACCAGAGCGATGGAGGGCGCCAGCAGTGTGCGCTCGACAGCCATGGAGTTCTTCAAGGGAAGCACCAAGAAGAAGATCAAGGCGGAGTTTGAATCGCCGTTTCTCAAGTACTGGCTTGGCAAGATTGGCATCAACATTGGCCCGGAGAATGCAGACAAGCCCAACTTCTTCCAACGCTTCCTGCATCCGGAAGTGTACGAGGACTTCATCGCCCTACGCAAGCTCATCCCTGCCGACAGCCTGCCGAACCAGGTGTACGCGGAAGATGACAAGCACTGCAACTACGCACCGCCAGATATGTGGATGCCGAAACCGTCTTTATGGATCCCGCGAGACGAGGCTTTTGTGAGTCGACAGGAGGTGGCGCACTCGCGAGTTTTCACACCCATCTCGGACCACGGGGCCGTCCTGGACAAGGACGGACGGGTTGTTGTATATTTTGACCAGGCACCGTGCCACGAGCCGAACCTGCTGATGTAACATGTAATTGCCACTTGCAGCGAGCACTGTATTTCCTCCATGGTATCTAGCGAGTCATAGTCTTTTATTTATTTATTATATATTTTCTTGCGATTCCGGGACAGATCCAGCGACGTGCCGAACTGTCTCGGGCAGCGGATAGCCGCATCCGAGGCGCCATCCGCGGACCCTCATCAGTACTGGCGTTGCCATCTGTTGGTCGTGAACTACTTGTATATACATGTATATATTTTCCTCTTTTTTTTTTTTTCAACAACCTGTGGCGTCCTACTCCATGACCAGGACGTTGCGGAACCGGGGCTTCCCGGCGATCAAGCTGTCGACGGCCTTTTGCACATCCGCAAAGGGATACTTTTCGACCATGCACTTGACACCGTGCGTGTTGGCGAAGCGGATCGCCTCCTCGCTGTCCAGGGCGTGCCCGCTCGGCCACCCCTGGACGCTCGCGCCCTTGAGCACCAGCGCGACCGTGTCGAACGCGACGGACCCGACCGGCGCGAGGCTCAGCAGCTTGCCCTCTGGCGCCAGCGCCTTGACCAGCGGGCCGACGACGTCCGGGTTCGGCGCCGTCTGCACGACGATGGCCGCGCCGCCGAGCCTCTGCAGCTCCTCCGCCGGGTCGGCAGCCGTCTTTGTGTTGACGTAGTGGTGCGCGCCGAGCCTGCGAGCAAAGTCCTCCTTGTCAGCACCCGAGGAGAGGACGGCGACCTCGTAGCCCATCTTGGCGGCGTACTGGACGGCGAGGTGTCCCAGGCCGCCGAGCCCCTGGACGGCGACGAGGGCGCCCTGCTCGACGCGGAGCTTGCGGATGCCGTTGAAGACGGTGACGCCGGCGCAGAGGAGGGGCGCGGCCTGGGCGGGCTCCATGTCGCGGGGCACGCGGGCGACGGCCTCGGCGCGGAGGAGGACGTACTCGGCGAAGCCGCCGTCCTTGGAGTAGCCGTTGACGAGCTCGTTGTCGCACATTTGGAACTGGGCGCGCTGGCAGGCGCGGCAGGTGCCGTCGTGGCCGCCGTGCCAGGCGCCGCCGACGCGGTCGCCGAGGGAGAGGTTGGTGACGTGGGGGCCGAGGGCGACGACGTCGCCGACGATCTCGTGGCCGGGGACGCGCGGGAAGACGTGGCTGCCCATCTCGCCGCTGGCAATGGCGACATCACTAAAGCACACCCCGCATGCCAGCACCTTGACGAGCACCTCGGCGGCGGCGGGCGCGCGCAGCGGCCGCTCGACGATGGAGAAGGGCGCGTTGGCCTTTTCGATGACGACGGCCTTGTAGGTGGAAGGGAGGGAGGGGGGGGAGGTCATGGTTCTTGGTGGGAGGGGATGGATATGGATGGATCGGTGGATGGATGGATGAGTTGGGGAGGATGAGTTTGGGAGGATGAACGGTTTGAAGGGGGATCGTCGGAATCAGAGAACAAGGTCGGGCTTACGATGACATGAAGTGAACAAGGGCGCATCATCATCTTGGAAAACTACAAGGGTTTTTATACTCGCGCGGCGGGATCACCGGCGCCGACCAGCAGAAGCAACCGTCGGACGGTCTGGGAAGTTTAAAAAAGGAACAAGGAAGAAAAAAAAAAATAGCACTGGTAATGCAGTCCATGCGTGCGTGGCTTTGCTCGATCCGTCGGAGACGTCTTGGTGGCGGGCCCGGGCAACCATTCACCGATGACATCAACCACGTCATGGAGGAACTTGTCATCATCGCCTTTCTTGGGTACCTTTTTTGACCCCGCTCGCTCAGGCAGACACCGCCAGAGAAAGCAATAGGGCAGGAAGTCCAAGAACCTTGACTAGAAGAGGGTGCATTCATCAGCAGAGGAGGGGGGCGGTGGTTGTGGCGGGATAGCGGCATTGGTGGTGGGTTGACGCAGGCAAGCCACGTTCATGTTCGGAGATGCAGGAGTAGCGCGGAGAGACAAAGCCGATGGGGCGAGGTCGCATTTAAACATCTAATAATCCCCGAAATCATGAAGGAGGGGGGGGGGGGGGGGGGGGGCGGGCTGGCGGGCGGCTGGGCCGGGAGAAGGGAGGGAAAGGGGCGGGGGGCATGAGAGAGAGCACAGAAATTGATTATAGAATAAAGATGTATATAAGACTATTTTTATTCGTACTCTAATAATAACAACACTACAATTACGCAATCAATCATGGAAGATAAGTGGCTGATAGTGTATGTACGTACCGACAATGCCAACTATCTGCAATGGAGTATTATGTACCTGAGAAAACTTAATCAGTCCTCTATTGTAGCCTAGTTTGTTATAGCTGCAACAAGGTACCTTCGCATCCACCATCTTCTTATTGGTCATCACCCCTGTTGAAGGGATGAACAAGAAAAGAATTACGAGCTTGCACCAACACGAGATGGAATCATCCATCACACTCAAGAGAAACACATGACTCGCATTCATCGCCAAGAAGAGGTGCAAGTTCCTCGCGGTTTGCCCCTATCCCACACAGAAAGAGTGTAATTCCATGCCCAGGTGCCACTCCACTAATAAGCTGTGCATTCATAAAAAGGTGGCTGGGGATTCTCGCGACACGGTATAATTCGCACTTGTCATTTTTCTACCACTGGAATTTTATGCAACAAACAAAATAGAGCGGAGATGGTGAGCAATTGATTCATCAACACTCGATTTTACCCGTGCCTTTTATTACTCCATCTTTACTCCTCGCTCGCAGGAAGCGGCTTCGCCAGGCCGAGTCTCTCCAGAGTGCTGGTAGCCGCCTTGTTGGGATCCTCGTTTGCGTCGACGATGAGCGTCTTGGGCTTCTTGTCCACCAACAATCGGATCAGATCCGGGCGCATATAATGGCCACCCTATGCGAATTTCGTTAGCTTTCTTCTTCCTCTTCTTCTTTCTTCTTCTTCTTCTTCTTCTTTCTTCTTCTTCTTCTCCCCTTTATAATCCCCTCCTCTCCATTCACTCACAAAATCAGCCAGCCGCTTCGTCAGCAGGTTCTCGTCCAGGTCCACGTCCACAATCACCAGCCCCTCAAACGTCTTGTCCGGGTCCTCGACCGCGCGGTGGCCGTCCGGGCGGTATATGCGCGTGAAGCCGTTGCCGATGACGGCCAGCTCCGCGTCCACCGCCGCCTCGTCGCCCTGCAGCCGCTTGGGCAGGTTGAGCCGGGCGCCCTCGCGCGTCACCAGCTGCGTCGGCGCGAGCGTCCAGGTGCCCGTCTCGTACGCGTAGGCCGGCGTGACGAGCTCCGACTGCACCTCGGAGATGTTGGTGTAGGGGTCCGGGTACTTGAGCGACGACGCGGGCGGGTAGACGGGCCAGGCGGCGACGTGGATCTCCTCGTGCTGCGCACACGAGAGCGCCTTGAGGAAAGGGTTCATCTGCGAGGTGTGAGCTGGTTGAAAAATTCCATTGTAGATGTGTTTTTCGGGGTGCTGGGTGGTCAGGGAGAGGGGGGGGCGGGGGGGACAACGCACGTTTTCCCAGCAGTTCAGGTGGCCGAGGCGGCCAATCTCCGTCTCGACAACCGTGTTGAGCGAGTCGCCGGTGCCCTCACCAAAGACGAGCTTCTCAACGTGCGTGGGCTTGATCTTGCTGCGGTGGTTGATGACGGCGCCGGTCGGGTCGATGATGATCTGGGTCGTGGACAGCGTGTGCCCGTCCACCTCGGAGTAGCCCAGCGAGACGTAGATCTGCGCAGTCTTGGCCGCGGCCCGGATTCGCTGCATCTCGACCGAGTCGGGCTTCAAGCTGTTCTGGTGATACTCCTTGAGGAGGGGCAGCGAGTCCTGGTAGTTGACGCGCCACTGCCAGTAGGGATAGCTGCAGTCTGTTAGCGAGTGCCGAGCTGAGTCGGGCAGTCTTGCTGAAGTTACCCTGGGATCCCTGGATTTTTGTTAGAGTCGGTCTTGTCTCCAAGTCGTCAAGAGTACTCACAAAGCTCGGGGAAGGCGATGAGCTTGCAGCCCTTTTCGCCAGCCTCGAGGATGAGCTTGATGGTCTTCTGGACGGAAGCTTCCAAGTTGAACCAGCCAGGCTCAGCCTGGACGGCAGCTGCTTTGTACTGTCGGATGGTTGCAGACATGGTGATTATTTTGCGACGAGTAGAGTGTTCGAGTTTGTCTTGTTGGAAAGGATCTTGTGAATGAGGGGTTTGTGATGAGCTGAAAAGGCGTCTCAGCAGCCCTTCTTATACACCGCAAAAGTTCCATGCATCAAGCAACCCTCTCCGCTGTACTCAGGCATCACAACGTCGGTCTCAATATTCAGGCACGCAATTAGCTACAAGTTCGGAGCACGTCGGCATCGCGGGAAACCGGAAAGAGATTATGCAATCCGGCGGTTGAGGCTCATCATGCACATGATGCGATGCGAACAGAATAGCAATTCCGTTGTGCAAGTATATCACAGACATGGTCCACACGGGAGCTCGGCCACTGGGGTATTTTAAATCAGGCCATGAATTGTACAGAAAGCCGCGCCGCGGAGAACAGCTCTTGCAGTGGTGGATGCAGCAGGCAAGTGGGTGAGTGAGGTGAGTGGTCGATCTGACCCGCCTCGGGCTCCCGGACGGACACGAAGCCGCGCATCCATGATCAGGCGGTCGACATCTGCATGCTAGTTAGCTACTGTTGTTTTTTGGGGGCGGGATATCTTGGCAACAAGGAAACCGAAACAGCCTTAATTAGCTGCTTTCCGAGGGCCAAGACCGAACTTGACCCGGGATCTCCCTCATCTCGGCGTGCACATTGATGGCTGGCAGACCGACCGGCTGCTCCATCTATCGTTTAGAATCATCCGCATTTCGCACCGTCTTTTGCTGGGACCGTACCCTATACCGAGATGCGAATCTCAGCATCTCCGGGCGAGGATCATCATCATCAGAAAAGTCAAGTTTTACCCACATAGAATAGAGCACGCAATTGCTTGCTGAGAGTGGTGCCCGAAATGAGAAAATATTGGCGTGTGTCGACGAGTCAACGGGCGGTCGCCGATTGAACCGGCGCGCCATTGGTACTACGGATTCTGGAGTTGCTAGAAATCGGGGAGGTCAAGCAGCCATCGATACGACTCGCATCAACTGATTATCTGCGTGGCTACCCGGCAGGGCCTTGATAGCTTCTACACCCCCCTTGCAGATTCAAAGAATTCGCCATCGCCGGATCCTATGCTTCCACAGCATTGGCGACTCTGGTGTGCATCTGCCACATCCGTATGATGAAAAGACAGGAAACTCTGCACCCCTGCGCACCGCTGTTGCGACTCGGCACATTGCGAGCGAGTCCAGCATTTCAGGCCCATAGAATAAACTTGCTGTTGCAACGTTCATCCATCTCCAAAACGTCTACGATGTCAGCCACCGGATATTAGTGAAATCTTGATGGTAGTCGGCATCGTCATAATGCACCTCGGCAATGTTGACCCAGTATTGGCCACGTGAAACGGCGTCGGGGACCTCTTCTTGGGCGATGAGAAAATACTGCTTGGTGGTGTCATCTGCATTGACCGGGCTACCACCGATCCGCTCTTTGACGACGATGCGCAGCTAATCAAGACTTGGGCGGTCGAGCGATGGATCGGACTGACCGTCAAGGCGAACCAGTGAAATCAGCTTTTCGGTGCCTTCTCGCCCCCGTGGTATATTCTGGCGGTGCTGAAAGACGTGGGCGATTTCTTGCCTAGAACAGGCATCGAGCCTGCGCAGGAGCGAATACCAGAGCTGGCCAGAACCTGGAAGGCTATGTATACTATGTGCGCTAGATGGTACTGATAACCACAAGGGTCGAGGTCATCGTCCAAGATTCCATGGGTGATGATGTCGGGCGGATAGTAGACGCTGCAAAGAGCCTCGTCGGCGGCTAGCCTCATCGTGCCAGAGGAGCACCTTCGTGGCGGGCGTTTTCATCGGATGTGTAGTGAGGAAAGCGGGAGGAGGCAATCGGAAACGCGGGAATGGCGTAGTTATAAATACCTAATAATAAGCTATCACGCAAAAAGTCGTGGCCGACCACTTGTGTGTGGCCGACTGCATGACATAAGCACAGAAACCCTCCGTTTTCCACCCTGGCCAACCAGGTTGTTCATCAACTTGTGCCTGAGGAGGGCATCGACGCGGCCATGACAGGCCAGAAAATCTTTCAATTTGGCAACATGACTCAAGAGCCGCTGCCAGGAAGCTTGCGTCCGCCGATTGCCGCGTCCGTCCCCGACAGCCTGATGGCGGCCTTGTTTCGCGGGGAGGCGTCGCCATGCAACTCTCGTCGACGCAGCGTCCGTTTTCTGCCATCCCGGATACCCAGACAGCTCCAACACTATCCTCATACTACCGGCACTGGATTCCGTTCTTTAGGATAGGCAGGCAACACCGCTTCAACTCACAGCGCGTCGGCGTCCACTGACGAGTTACGGGGTTACGAGACAGCGGGTGTCGCCCGTGCGGTCCAAGCCGACTCCCGCCTGGATGGCTACCTTTCCGAGAAGCGGGAGCCTGACAGAGACACTACGTCCGTCACTTCCCCAGACACCCTTCTGCTGCAAGACAAGTATCACTTTCACGTCTGGCGCTCCCTGCCCTGTAGTGCCCTCCTTTCCGCATCTTCAGTCTCCGCATAGTAAGCTGCTCTTTTCATGGCTAGCACCTCGACTCATAATGATTCATAACCCCTCTCCGCGCCCGCGACCTTTCCTGCCGCATCACAGCCTCCACCGTAGGTACTGAAGCCGCTCATCTTATTCCTCGCAGCGAGAGTGCCTGGTTCCTGTCCAACGAGATGGCGCAGCACGCCTTGCGACCTGGCCTGCCTGCAACTGCAACAGCCGTGACCGACGACACGGAAAACGCGCCTCTCCTCTGCTCTGACATCCACACGACTTTTGACCAACGCCACCTTGAAATTGCACCAAAATGGGGCCGCTGGATCATTCACGCCCTGGGACGTCGAGGCAGTGCGTCCACATGCACATCCATCTTGGCTGCTAATGAGTTGCCCACCAGCCAACTGCTTTGCGTACGTAGTATTCAAGGCTCTGCCGTAGGATGTATCTATTCAGATGCCTCAGGTCTTTACGACTGACTCACCAAGCGACTATATTAGCAAGGCACCCTGGTCTCTTTATCGCTAGTAGAATCAAAGTAAAGCCACGCTAATACCTGTGCATTGTCTTTCTGTCCGAATTCTTTGGATTATTCATCCGAGTGAGTACCAAACACCCCGGTGCTAAGGTATTAATTCCGGGCGGTAGCGATTGCAGGACGGGGTTTACACGCATCCAAATCGATCGCATGCATGGCCTTTGGAACAAGTACCGCGGCGACGCTGGAGGGAACCACCACCAGCCTCGGCCTTGGCGGCTATGGATACCCAGCAAACCTGTTGGACAGACGCACAAGCGAGCATTCTACCCTGATCCTTGGAATATCGACCTGGCCAAGCAGAAATGTTCACGTAACACCGGAGGCAGCCCCGAGGACCATCGAGAGAGCTACTGTGGGACCAACCTCTACTGCCAAGAAAGACTGTACGAGTTTGGAGATGGCAAGAAGTATGCTGATGCAGCTACGTGCCTGTCTGACCGAGCCGACCCCGAAAGCAAGGAGCCCTACATTGAGCTGCTTCCCTGGAAGCTGCCTACGATTCCTGAAAACTTCTGCAAGGGAATAGTCTCCCAATATAATGTCTTCAATGAACACACGTGCGGCACGGACGTCTTTTGCAAAGGATTCGACGCGCCCAGCGAGGTGAGGATAGTCGATGCAAATGACAAGGATGCTCAAGGAAGATATAACAACAGCACTTCCTGCTTCGAGGCCCACGATCCCGATCCGTCTTTGTAATAGACCGTCGAACAAAATCCGGTCCTATCATGTCACAACGCCGGAGAGGAAACCAAGTTGAGCGCAGCGAACACACGGCGAAACCGATACACCCCCTCTTCTTCCAATACGTTATGGCGCTGTCAAAAAGAAGGGGAGACATGGGTAGTTAGAAGAGGGATATAAAGGGGAGCCGCCATCGAGCTCACGGGGAGATGGCAGCGATAATTCCAATTACTATCCACAACCTGCCTACAGCACACTAGTGACTACAGCACTCTTGTCCGAATCACCGATTGCACCGCCTGGGAGCACCTTGATGCAGAAAGCGTTTTATTCAATGACACACAAAAACGCAGCAATGCTTAAAGATTGATACTAGACCAAGCCACCAAAACATGATAGCCTACATCAATTCATCATGGACTCAAGATAACCCTAACCCTGGGTTGCTGCAAAGTTGGTAATCCGCCACGCCACGCCACGCCACCCCCGCCTCGCCTGAGCTCGGCCTAGCAAGTTTTTTTGGTACTACAAACCACGAACCAAACTCGTCGTAACTTGTAACAAGGCAAAGAGCTGGCCACCAATAGCAACCGACATCATGGCACAGAACAAGGCCTCAAAGAGAAAGCGAAATGCAAAGGCACAGCAAGCACAAAAGATGGCCAAAGTAGAGGCTTCTGCACCCGCTCCCGCCGTCGACGACTTTGAGCCGAAAAGTCTGCACACAGTCATTTCAGAGGAAGAGCTCGACATTGCGACCGATACACTCACCACGCTCGCCAAGTATCCCAACTTGACCAAGTCAAAGCTCTGCAGAGATCTCCGCGTTGCTGTTTACGATTTTCGCCAGTCTTGCACCACGGGTGTCAACTCTGCCGGTATGTAGCCTTGGACGGGCCGGATCGCGACCGAGAGAAGTACTCACATACCTCTGCAGAGGGCGCCAATCTCACGGCCAGAGTCACCGCGGCACTCAGCGACCAGAAATACCTCGAGGCGAAAATCCTCCTCGCCGAGATGCGGCTGCGCAAGGAGGAGCCCAAGCTCGGCGCGCTCTGCCGCTGGGTGCGCGACCTCGACGTGGTGTCCCAGCCAAACGGCGTCAGCCTCGACAGCCCCGAGCGATCCGAACAGGACAAGAACCTGCTCGCGGTGCTGGACGCCGTGATGCGGGTCAGCTGCCCGGTCGACATGAAGGCGCCGCTGCCGTCCGACCCCGGCGCGCACATCTCCTTCCAGCCGAGTTGGGACTTGCGCGCCCCCGGCACGTCCGACCCAGTCTACGCGTCCGTCCTCGACAAGTCCATCTTCGCCGAGAACCAAGATGCCATCACCTCGTCCCTGCGAATTTTAGAAACCGTCCCGGGCCATCTGCGGAAACCGCCAAATCACCATGCAGCGATTCTGTACACGACACAGCCGGATACGATAGCACTCTCCCCCGATCACTCGTCCATAACATATCACACGCACCCGAATGTGCCAAATCTAAGCCTTATCAAAGACATACTCACCCCCGATGAATGCAAGGCAATTATCGCGGCTGGTGAAGCCGTCGAGTTCCTACCAGACGAGCCGGTGCGGGACCGAGGCGACACGTCCATTCTGGCGCACAACTTTTACTGGATCGTTGACACGGCTTTCCACGACAAGCTCTGGGCCCGCGTATCTCCTTTTATTCCTTCACTCATCGACGGAAAGCAGTCAAGGGGTCTCAACCGCCGTTTCCGCGTGTACCGATACGTCCCCGGGGCCGAATACCGAAGCCACATCGATGGTGCCTGGCCGCCGTCCGGCATCAGTGCCGATGACCGATACATCTACGACAACTCGCCGCCCGGCAAGAAGCAGAGCTCGCTGTTCACGTTCTTGCTGTACCTCAATGACGAGTTCGAGGGGGGCGAGACCATGTTCTTCCTGCCCTCCCCGCACGAGGGAACGCTGAATGCGTATCCCGTTCGGCCGGTGATGGGAGGTGTTGCGCTGTTCCCGCACGGCGAAACCAAGGGAGCGCTGCTCCACGAAGGCACCAGTGTCACAAAGGGTGCTAAATATATCATGCGGACGGATGTCGAGTACGACATTGAGCCTTCTGCACAATAAGCCATCGCCCGATGCCATGCCGGCATGTTCCAGTATATAATTGTAAATAGTAATGATGATGCCGGATGATATTGGATGCGATGCTTAACTTTTAGAAGCCATATTTCGCTAGCCATTGCACAATCTTTACTTGTGTCTCAGCTCGAAGCTCAGCTTTCTCTGTCTCATTCATCTTCTCCAGCATGAATACGTCACTCAAACGGTGGGGACACTGCAAATTCTGGAACTGTATCAGTTCCATGATCTGGTCCGCGCCTTTCATTTCACTTGGAGAAAGCACACCGTTGACTGCATTCCGAGGCTGTAGACTACCTCTTTCGGCAGATGAGACTTCTAGAAAGTTGTCAAAATCTCTGGCCGTCACCCGAGCTCGCCGTCCAAGTCTGCAAGCTGCGCGAATCACTCTCGGACAGGGAGCTAAATGCCTCCTGTCCCAAAGATGCCACTTGGATAGAGGATCCAGACGCCACCGCTTATGCCCAGAGCCTGATGAGTGACTGGCTGCCTGTCGAGGTAGACGAGGGCGACGTGAATCCATGGATTGACGCTTTCCTTTGAGGGGCCAACATATCACCACAGGGTCTTCAATCACGACGGCGAACGAATGAAAAATTTAACGATTTATTTAATTTCCCACGAGAAGCATCACCGAACCTAGACTAAAAGTGTCTCTTCATCCCGAGGGCGATTCAGAGGCAGGCCTCCGGGATGCTCAAGAGGGAGTGCTTTGTCACTTAAGCTGTGACATCGTTAGCCAATACTCACTCAGGATGACCCGTATACTAGGAAGATGTCATTTGCTTACCAAAGGACAGACGACCGTTGTCGTTGCCAATGCGCTCGGCAAGGTTCACGTTGGCATCGGGGGACTCTTCGGAGCCGCGGAGGCGGGCACGAAGGACAGGGACCCCAGCACCCTCAATAGAGAAGGAGATGTTCTCGGCAGAGCCAGAGAAGTCTGGTTGGGGGTTATGTTAGCGGTTACTTGATTGCCCGGCCAAGAGGAGGAGGGAGAATGCTACTGACCCCTGCCACCCCATTCGAAGCGGCCGTTGTTGTTGCCGAGGCAGCTGTTCAGGTCGAGCTCACTGTCGACCTCCTCGCCGTTGCCGTTGCGGACGGTGGCACGGAGAATGTGGCCGTCATCGACGCGGATGTTGGAGCTGTTGACGTTGAAAGACATTTTGGAGAGTGTTGTGTGTTTCTTGTTGTTGAATTCGGAGAGCAGGATTGCTGAATCGATGACGAGTGCTTATATATATATATATATATATGGACGACGAGAGATGTTACACCGACAACGCATTACCCCTCACTTGGGATTAACCGAATCAATTATGGCGCAACCCCTCATTCTCAAGCAATCGTGGCAGAGCTGGACTCGCAGCTGGCCAAGGGCCATGGACGGGGCCAGGTGGGCGTGGCAGCATGCATCACTGGCCCAGTCGATTGCCTCCGCTGTTACCCTGCACAGCGTGATGAAGATCCAGACGTCTCCACTCTCTCTCTCCTCATTTCCAGCCCGACTGGAGGTAATGTACGAAGTTGGATGAGGATGGGGGGCACCTTTTCGGGCTGGCCATCAAGACGAGGCAGAGAGCTGCGACGCGGACACTCACATTCTGTCACATCGCGCAGCTCGTCGCGATGCACGGGGCCCGCTCATGGTTCAAAACTAACTTGGCCTTGTGGGACGACAATTTTCAAGCTCGCGGACAAGCTTGACAAGGGTTCGACGGAGTACGGAGAGGGGGGGGCGGAGGAGGGGTAACGGGCAACCGGAATGCCTTGCCCTGATTGTGAGGCGAGTTACTCTGTGGCAAAGGTACCAGCGATACGACTAGCTAGACCATCACCACAGGCGATACATTGAAAGTCATTCACGGCCGCGAGTTATCTATGTCTTGCTATCCCAGGCATCAATCCACGCTATATCTAATAAGTGAATTATGGGATGAGAGAGCTGGCGCGGCGGCGCACCATAGGTGGAGTGCGGTTCGGTCTGGGCCGTACAGGTCCTGGGACTACTGGACCAGACTAGCAGGTAGGTCATGAAAACAACCCTTTTCCATGATTAGGATTTGCGGTCGCTCTAACCATGCCAGATGAAAAACATCAAAGAAATGCGCTGGTACCTTTCTCTCGGGATCGGCGTATCCATGGAGATGGAGGATTGAGGGAGAGCCGACTTCTTCGCTAGGCAGGCGTCTTGGTGCAACTTGACTTTCCATGCTTGAAATTGATTCTTGATTCTTCGGAGACCTCTTTTTCGGGTAAAAGGCCCTTCATTCCTGGTCCAAGATAGTTTGCTGCCTTGCCAACTAACCAGCCAGCCTGGTTTGGCTGGGCCAGGCAAACGAACAGCCTTGTTCGGCGAACAACAAAACTGAGAGGGGCTCCCTCGACTCCGCAATGCAATCAGCTCCTTGACATCATCAAGCGCAACGCACGTACTTTGCGTGTTCTGCAGCATTCCAGGAATAAAATGGAGGAGGCCAATCCTTTCCGGTCAGAACGTCTGGAATATCGAGGCTACGACCCGGACGAGCACGATGCCTTCTTCGCAGCACTGCAAACGGAGCCCCTGGCCCTGGTCAGCTCCTCCGCCGCCGTCTTGCGGCCGATGAACAAGAAGGCGATTGAAGAAAACTTGAAGGATCTGGTTGAAAAGTCGCTTCTCTTTGTCATTGTCTACAGAGTCGATCCAGACGCGAGTAAGGCCCTGTTGTTCCCTCCCCCCAAGTTAACTCGGCACGACCCCCCGATGGCTGACGATGATCGGGACAAAGGCAAATCCGAGCCGATCGGTAGTGTATCGCTGAGCTCATCCGACCCGGACATGGCGCACCATTGATGCGCAGGGCTGGCGATCGATGTCGTGCGAGGGCATCAGGGCATCGGCTACGGCGCGGAGATGCTGGACTGGACGCTGGCGTGGGCGTTCCGCAAGGCCGGGCTGCATCGCGTCGAGCTCGAGTATCTGGGCTGGAACGAGCGGGTGAGGCCATTGTATGAGCGGGCAGGATTCGTAGAAGAGGGGAGGAGAAGGAAATGTTTCTTCAAAGACGGAAAGTGGTGGGATGAGGTCCTGATGGGCCTTCTTGAAGAAGAATGGACAGCTCGGTCTCAGTGGATACCTCGAGACAAGCTTGAGGCCGAGTTTTTGTTTCTGCATCCTTCACCCATGGAAGATTATACAGTTTCTTCGCTTCAAACTACAGCACATAGCGGAATTTGTCTCGAGCCCCTCCCCCCGTCGCCCTCTGCATCGTGCTGCCTCCTCTCCGACCGCCGGTTTTCCCACGCCAGGGTTAGGGTTAGGCGGAGGTCGCATTCCAGGAGCAGCCGTCGCTCGGCCTCGGAATCGTCTTCCCCCATGGGAGCCGCAGAATCGCATTGAATCTCATCCGCCTTGTCGCACTCTCTCGGGCTCTGATAACCAGAAACTTGAAATGACATGATGGGAGGTTTGTCGGCTTCTTCAGATGCATTACCTAGAATGCCAGGCGGGGTTGGGAGAGAGGATGCGCGCGGTCGCAGATCTCCAGTCCAGAACGCTGCCTGAATGCGGAATGGACACGAGTTAATATGGCAGACTTGGATTGCGAGCTTTTCAATGTCCCGCGGTTACTTGAAAACTATCCTATCTGCCATGCATGGACCAGAGCTTTGCCTGTTTATGCCCCATGCTCGTTGATCATTCAGATCAGGCTGCATGTGGATGGGGTCACACCCGACTCTTTAAATATCAGATGGTTATCAGCTTCCTGTCACTAAATTTGGCTATTTTCAATTGGCTTAGTCATATAGATTGCTACCTCCATTGAGGTGCATGATCCCCCCTCCTCTTGAGCGGAAGTATGTACGACATGCCAATTCCCATCTCTGCCAAAGCAGCTTCCATCACGCTCACCTGCAAATCAACCTGCAAAATGGCTAGCGAAAGAATCATTGAAACGCGGCTCTTCATCAATGGGGAAGTAAGTATCAATCTTTTGTGATAGGACAAATTGCCAGTTGCTGATGCTGTCCAGTTCCGTGCCTCATCCGATGGTGCTACGTTTGACCTGCCCTCCGCTGTGTCTGGTGAACTCCTAGCCCAAGGTTCGTTCTGTCCTCTACCGCAAGCACACCTCCTTCTCCAATCTCATCAGCCTGAGCGTCTCTCTGACCCGCCCGGCAACAACAGTATATGAAGCCACAGCCCAAGACGTTGACGATGCTGTTGCTGCTGCCAAGGCGGCCTTCCCCGCGTGGGCCGCGCTGTCGCCGCATGACAGGGGACGGCATCTCGCGAAGCTGGCCGACCTCATCCAGGAGTCCGATGCCGAGCTGGCCCGGCTCGAGGCCGAGTCCATGGGCCGTCCCGTGTCCAGCTACTTCGACGCGGTCGCAGGCTCCAGGTGCTTTCGCTACTTTTCCGAGGCCGCGTATCCGCAGGGCGGCTCCAGCCTCAACACCCCGGGCTTCGTCAACGTGACGCTGAAGCAGCCGGTCGGTGTCGTCGGTATCATAATTCCCTGGAACGTGCCCCTGGTTCTCCTCGCCAAGAAGTTGGCCCCGGCCCTCGCCGCAGGCAACGCCGTCGTTCTCAAGAGCAGCGAGAAGGCACCGTTGACGGTACGCTGGCAGCTACCCTTTAATCTCTTATTTTTTTCCCTCCCTCCGTCTCCGCGTCTTATCTCGGGCTGACAATGAATCACACAGAGCCTGTACGTCGCGAACCTCATCAAAAAGGCCGGGTTCCCCCCGGGAGTGGTCAACATTCTCTCCGGCCACGGCCCGAGCGTCGGGGCGCCGCTGGCAATGCACATGGACGTCCGGGCCATCTCCTTCACCGGCTCCAACAGGACGGGCCGGCTGATCGCCAAGATGGCCGCCGAGTCCAACCTGAAGAACGTCATCCTCGAGCTCGGCGGCAAGTCGCCCGCCCTCATCTTCGACGACGCCGACATCGACGCGGCCGTCCGCGACACCCGCCACAGCATCCACCTCCTCAGCGGGCAGACGTGCATCGCCAACTCGCGCATCTACGTGCAGCGCGGCGTCGCCGGGGCCTTCCTGGACAAGTTCAAGGTCGCCTTCGCCGCCTCCCGCATGGGCGACCCGACCCTCCCCGAGACCACCCAGGGTCCGCAGGCGGACGCGATCCAGCACGCCACGGTGCTGCGCTACATCGAGATGGGCAAGGAGGCCGGCGGCACGCTGGTCGCCGGCGGTGATGGCGGAGGCGGCGCTGCGGCGGCGGCGGCGCCGGGCTTCTTCGTCAACCCGACAATCTTCGTGGACGTGCCCGAGGACGCGCGGATGATGAAGGAGGAGATCTTCGGGCCGGTCGTGGTGATCAACACGTTCGACGCCGAGGAGGAGGCGGTGGCCAAGGCCAACGACAGCGAGTACGGCCTGTACGCGGCCGTGTACACCAAGGACCTGGACCGCGCGATGAGGGTGGCGGCGCGGCTGGAGGCGGGCACGGTCGGCGTCAACTGCACGAGCCCGGCAAAGGGGGACGACGCGCCCTTTGGGGGCTACAAAGGCAGCGGCCTGCAGCGGGAAGGCTACCTCCACAGCATGGAGACGTTCATGGAGACCAAGTCGGTCTTCTTCAAGGTGGCAGGCCTATGAACTCCATCTACTTGTACTTTCCAGACGATGCGCCGTAGGGTTCATGTTGTAGAGTTGTTGGAATTACGCTGCGGCCCTGCTATGTTGGCATCATCTGCCGAGATTCCGCGCTGACCGGTACTGCCTCCGTCTAGATCGTTGGCGCTCGGCCAGATCGGCGGGTTTTATGATAGCAACAGGGCGCAGTGTTAGCTGACGTGAGACTCCGAAGGCGAGGTGCTCCAACACGACCGCCCGAAGAGGTAGCTTCTTCAAGTTATTAGAAGTAGTTAAAAGCGATGTCTCGAACGTCATCCTTGTGCGTGCAGGGACCCGAAACATTTAATACGAGTCAAGCTGCTGTCTCCACGGATACTGAACCCTTCACTGCGACCTGCATAATTTCGGCACCTACACTGAACGCCATGCACGGTGCGATATTTGCTCTTCTCCTGGTCGCATCCTTTACATGGGCAGCCTCAATTCACAAAACGCTTCCGCGTGATGAGTGTCCCAAAGGTATACATCCCAACACGCTTTCCCAGGCACAGCTCAACAATGTCATCGGCGACTGACCAGAAGGAACTCAAAAAGTTCACGTCTTCGGAGCTCGCAACACGGGTACGCCGCAGGGCTTCGGTCTCGCCGCCGCCTTCGTCGACAACATCGTCAAGGCCACCGGCGCCACTAAAGAGGCCATCGTCTACCCGGCCAACGGCAAGGCGAGCCTGACGGACGCCAAGTACAAGAAGTCGGTACAGGCGGGCGTCAAGGCCGTCACGGAGCAGGTTTCCGCATTCGCGGCCCGGTGTCCTGAGACGAAGCTGGTGCTTGTTGGCTACTCGCAGGGCTCCAAGCTGTTCGACGACGCCCTCTGCGGCGGCGGCGACCCGAACATGGGCGTCGACAACACGAGCGCCACCATAGCACAATTCAACATCAAGGCCGTCCTGCTTCCTGCCGATGACCGCTTCAGTAAGCACCGGGATCGTGAGAGGAGACGTGATCATCAACGTTTCGCTGACTTGGTCCGTCAGCACCTGGCGAGCCGTTCCATGTCGGCAGCGCTACGGTTGGCGGGGTATGTTCAAGTCAGGTTCGCCCCAGCAATTCCACTCTTGTTCTAACTGTGTTGCCTTGTAGTTCGATATGCGGCCCAAGAATCAAGTCAGCTGCGGCAAGTACAACGCTGCGATTCAGCTGTACTGCGATGTTGGTGACGAGTTCTGCTCAAACGGGAGCAGCCTTGCTATTCACAACGGCTATTACAAGGTGTATGGCGCGCAGGCTCTGGATTTTGTCAAGAAGAGGCTTCAGGGGTGAGCATCTAGAGTATGTTAGGCATCACGGTTGTGCCGAGCGAAATCGAGCACAAATGTACTCTAACTTCAAAGTCGTCGCTCCGCCTAGGGGCTTTCATGCATTCGGTCGGCGCATGTGTTAGGTGCACACGCGTCACGTGCACACTAACTCAAATAGCAGCCATTCCTAGCTAGTAGAATAGAAGATAACTTCCTCCTTACACTCTACGTTATAAACTAGTAGTAACACTAGTCACGTTATAGGAGGCTATAGGAGCTTAAAAAAACCATTATTATTAGGCTTTAGCCACTATTAGCTAAGTTATAGTACTAGAATTAAAAGAAAAACCTAAAGAAAATTTAGATATTCCTAACTAAGCCTAAGGCTCACTAATACTATAGACGTAGGAGTAGATTCTACTAGTATAATTACTATAAATTTTAGTTAAAACCTAGGCGATCTATAATATAAGGACTTAACTTACTTAACTTATACCTAATAATTAAAATAGAATTAACTTTATTATTATATAGCTAGCCTATATTAACTTTACTTAGGACTACCTAGAGCCACTAGACCTATAAGAAATAAACATTATAATAAAACTTAAGAGCTAGAGAACTTACTTATATAGATTTATATATATATTAGGGGGGCTACTAATAAAAACCCTAGTTTACTAATAATATTAAATATAATATTAACTAGAGAATTAAGTATAAGTACACCTAGTCTAGCCTAGCTAATAGGTAAGCCTAATACTACTACTTATAAGGCCTACACTATTAGAGGAGCCTATACTTACTATAGAATAGTAGTAGTAATACTCTAGGTAAGTAGGTATATAGCTAGTAGGTGGATAGTAAGTAAGTATATAGCTAGTAAACTCACTTACTTCCTAACTATATATATAGCGCTCTTTCCTCCCACCACTAAGCAATATAAGGCAGCTATAAGACATCCCTATCCCCTCTTATTTACCCTCGCCTCTATCTATCTCCCCTATTATATCTAGCCTACTATAATTAGACTTAGATTAGACCTTATCCCTAGTTATAGTAAATATAGAACTAGGCCTCTTATAGGCGGCTATTATATAGATCGCCTAGATTATTAACTAGGTCCTACTAGCTTAACCCTAAACTAATCCCTAGTAGGAACCTATTAAGATAATATATAGAGATAGACACCTATATAAGGACGATATTAGCTTCTTTAATCTAGACCTTAAGTATAAGGATAAGACTAGTATAGATATAGTATAGAACCTAGGTAAAGATATTATCTTTATAGACGTCTTTACCTTTATATAATAACTTAAATAGTATACTATCTTATATAGTAAAGAATAAGTTAAGAAGGTTTAGGTCACCTACCTCTATAGGGCCACCGCTTAATAGTATAATAGTTTCCTACTACCCTATAAGCAATATATATTAAAATCAATAGTACTCTTAGATATCTATAATAAGCTAATTATACACTTTTAACCACTAATATTAGAATCTACACTTATAGTTACCTATTAGAAATACTTTCTATAGTATACACTAGAGGGCTATAGCCTAGAGACATACGCCTTATAATATATTACTATAGCTTATAACTTAGGTATAAACGAACTAGTATAACTATAAATAGTCTATAGCTCCCTAGATCCTATAATCTAAGCACTACTACTACCACCTAGGGTCTAGGATATAGCACTAAATCTACTAGACGTACTATATAACCACTATAATATAATCCTTAACCTTATAAAGTAGTAATATAATATAGCCTTAGTACCACTAGGACTAAGGCGCCTACTAGCTCCTATACTTAACGCACTAAATAATACTAATCCCTATAATAGATACACACCTAACCGTAGAGTATAGAACACTACTATATAGAGTAATTAGCCACCTAGCTATACTAACTAGGACACTTAATAGTAATAGTATACTATTACTAAGCCCTTAGGCCTATTCTATAACAA
Source organism: Cordyceps cicadae (assembly GCA_002968875.1). Classification (NCBI taxonomy): domain Eukaryota; kingdom Fungi; phylum Ascomycota; class Sordariomycetes; order Hypocreales; family Cordycipitaceae; genus Cordyceps; species Cordyceps cicadae. The sequence goes on along the minus strand of MWMN01000149.1, from coordinate 1,505 downwards.
TAGTAGTATACCCTAGGTTAACTAGTAGGGTAATACATAAGTAGGCCCTAATAGGCTAAACATCTAATATAGTAATAACAATAACACTAGTAATAATAAGAACTAATATAGTAATAAGTATAATAGTTAGTACTACACTAATTAGAATAATAATTACTATAATAGTAGGACCTAGTACTAAGCATATAATATTAGTAGACCTTACTAATAGTAGGCCTAATAGCTAATTAGAGTATATTAGTAGGACAAAGAGCACTAGGACGACTATAGTATAGCTAATACTATAGCCTAAGACATCTACATCTAGTAGGATATAGATATTAGGTAGGAAAATTACTATAACAACATAGAGGCGGACATTTAATATCTATAGGGCAATAATAGGAATAAGTGCATAGACATATACTTTATAGGCATAGCACTAATTAATAACCGCACGAAGCGCACCTATTATATCTATAGTCTAGAGCTCACTAGTAGCAACTAATTACATAAGTATATCTAGACTACCCACCCTAATAACTCTATTAGCTATATTAATACTATAAACTTTACTTACCCTTATAACTAACATAACCTCTCCTTAGAACTCACTAGCTTATATAAAACAGTAACTATAGCACTAGACCCCCTAGTTATAGCACTAAGGATTAGACTAGAGCCACTAGAGTTAGCACTTAGATATTATAAACTAGGAAACGTATATAAGGTAGCTAGGGGAGTGGCCTAAAGGAACAACTAGGCGGGCGCCTATAAGTCACTAAGCTAGGATAGAGGATTATATAACTAAATCACTATAGATTATAGTAAGCTAGTAGTAATCCTATATAAATATCTAGATTACTAGGATCACTAGTAATCTAGAGTAATCTAAGAAATATAATAGAGATAAGATAGATATATAAAGAAAGGGATTTCCTATAGATAGCTAGACTAGATCTCTACTAATTAATCTAAGTAATAGTTTAACTATTAGGAGTAATCTCCTAAATATAACTTACACTATAATACTACTTACTAGTACTTTATATATATTTAACTTAACTCCCTACCTAAAAAATAGACCTACTATAGATTAAAGATAAGCTATTATTATATTTTAATTAGTCCTATTTAGTAAGTTACCTTAAAACCTTAAGTAGTTAACCTTTATAATATCTACTATAAGTAGAAATACTACTAACCCTAGAAAGGTTATTACTAACTTTAATACTAAAGTTAACTATCTTAATATATAGTTAGAAAAGATAAAACTTAAAAAGAAGAAAGAAGGTAGTACTATACCTAAGTTCCCTAAACCTAATACGTTTAATAGGACTAAAGGAGATATTTATACCTTCCTTACTTAAACTAAAGCTTACTTAAAGGTTAATAACTCTATTAATAAGGAATCTATAAAGATTCTTTATATTAGAAACCTTCTTATAGGTAAAGTAATAGAATAGTAAGAACCGACTCTTAGGGACTTCCTAGATAATAAGGAGTCTAATAATAAGACTATTTAA